>CAWUFQ010000568.1:0-40000 GCA_963921405.1 Cepaea hortensis
ATTGTGTTTCGCTGCATTGTCAGACAAAATACACCACACAGACTGCAATATTGTGCTTTTGTGCAGAAGAAATCTTTATCACAGTCAGTCCTATAAATGTAAAATATTAAATTCTGCATTCATTGTAACATCTTCTTATCTGATCTCATCTTGTTTCTCTTGTACCTTGCGGTATTGAGGTGAAGTATAAACAGCAGGAGAGTAATTGGTAAATTTCCACTAGTGAAATTTATGAGCAAGCTCCCAGGCCACAATTATGAAACCACCATAATAGCAAAATGGGCGCTGGCCTAGATGAGTTTTTTATAATGTAATAATGGAAATTTTATATTATTATAAGATATACAGTACATTCACTTAAAATCAATGCATGATTGCATTCAACACCCGTTTTAGTATTTGTAGTATCATCATCATCATCATCAAGTGCCCTGCCAGCTGGCGTAGGCATTCATGGCTCTCCATAGATCTAGGTCTTTGGTTTTCTGGATCAACTCTGCTGCTGATATTCCTCTGTGCCACCGTCTCAATCCATCCAGCATCATTTCTCTTTGTCTGCCTCTGCCTCTCTTCCCTCGATCTTTCCAGTTGTCACGATGTTCTGCAATGCCTCTCTTCTCATTACATGACCAAAGAAGGTTGTTTGTCTCTTTCTTATTGTTGTATATAGTGTTCTAGTTTCATTAGCCTGTTTCAGGCACTCGTTGTTAGTTACTCTGGCAGTCCAAGGAATTTGCAACATTCGTCTCAGGAACCACATCTCTGTTGCTTCTAATTTCTTCTTAATTTGTTCATTTACAATCCAAGATTCACTGCCATACAGCAAAACTGGTTCTACATAGCATTTCAGCACTCTCTTTCTTACATTCAGTGATAGTGACTTATTGCACAAGATACTCTTCATTTTCTGAAATGCGGCTTTTGCTCCTAATCTCTGTTGTACATCTTCCATCTGATGTTATAAATGTCCCCAGGTATCTAAAATTATCCACTTGGTTAAGAGTTTTTCCTTCCATTTCTATGTCACATTTTGGTGTCACCATTTTCTTTGATATCACCATTGTTACTGTTTTCTTGATATTCAAGGAGAGTCCTTTCCTTGCACTCTCTGTTACTACAGTGTCCAACAATTGTTGTAGGTCTGTTGATTTATCTGCAACCAATACTGTGTCATCTGCATAGCGTATATTATTTATATTATAACCTCCAACTAGTATTCCTGGCATCTCTTTGATCTCTCTCATTATTACTTCACTATAAAGGGAGAAAAGATCTGGTGACAAGACACATCTCTGTCGTACTCCTAGCTTTGTGTGTTCGTAACTACCCTCTTTATTTCCCATTTTAATTGCTGCTACTTGGTTCCAGTAAATATTCTTTATTATTCTTAAATCTTTCCCATCAATGTTGATATCTTCCAACATTTTAATCAGTTCATCATGTTTTACTTTATCAAATGCCTTAGTATAATCTATGAAGCACAAATATATGTCTCTCTGTTTCTCTATTGACCTTTCTGTTAGTGTCTGTAATGTATAAATTGCATTGTTTGTGCCCTTTCCTTCCACAAATCCATACTGTCCTTCACTAATTTCCATTTTTAGTTTCTTTTTGTTTCTTCTCATTATGATTCTGAGTAGAAGCTTAGTGATATGGTTTATGAGGTTAATTGTACGAAAATCTTCACAATCAATTGCTCCTGGTCTTTTTGGTATAGCTATAAATACAGATTTCAGCATATCACTGGGTAAATATCCACTACTGTAAATATCATTCAACATTTTGGTTAATATATCTACTCCAAATTCTCCCAACACTTCTAATTCTTCTATTGTGATTTCATCTGGCCCAGCTGTTTTTCCTTTCTTCATACGTTTCATAGCGTCAGCGACTTCTTCTTTCAGAATAGGTCGACCTTCTAAGTTACTATCTTATGTTAATTCTTCCCTTTCTCCGTCATATAATTCTCTTATATACTCATTCCACCTCTTCATTATAGCACCTTCCTCTAATAATATTTTTCCTGTTTTTGATTTCAAACACCCTGTATTTATTCTTATTTTTCTTCCTGTAAGCTCACTGATTTGTCTGTACATATTTTTTGTATCATTAATGGAATTTAATTCAATTTTTTTGCATTGCTCGTTTAACCAACTTTCTTTAGCCTTCCCACATTTATCTTTTATTTCTTTATTTATCTTAGCGTATTCTTGTTTGTCATTTTTACTCTGTTTTCTTTTGTCCATCAGTTTTAAGATTTCTTCATTCATCCATTTTTTCTTAGCTATTTTGCCTCTCTCCGGTACCGGGAACTATGATTATGAACTGATATTTGTTTATCGAAGTTATTTCTTTTTTGTCACTTTTATTATCTTATTTATAATTATATTATATAAAAGTTATCACTTTTTTATGTCTTTCAACACATCTTTCTTATATCTCTGTCTCTCACACTAGCTTCATTATCTATCTCCTCTCTCTTTTCAACCTGCTTCACGTATACCAGGTTTTCCTGCACTTTATATGAGTAGCATGTCCTTGTTTATTTGTTAATTCATCAGGCCAGTCAGTCGAAAGCCTGATGTTTTAATTGCCTAATCAAGTCTCTCTGAGGTGACGCATATTACTGTCAGCTTGGACCGGAATGATCAGGACATAAATAGTAGGAAATAGTAGGTCAGTAATGTAAACAAAAATGGATGCCTGTAAATAGTAAGTATACAGAAACGCAAGTTAACAATTCTTGAACACGCCTGGGGACACCATTATTTGTATTGGGGATACCAATCTGGAAAATTATTCTTGATATTTAAACAGTCATACTTCAACTATGTATAAAGTATCCCTTTACTCATACTTCATCTATGTATAAAGTATCCCTTTACTCATACTTCAGCTATGTATAAAGTATCTGTTTATTCATACTTCAGCTATGTATAAACTCTCCCTTCTGCATATGTCATCATCTATATGGGTAACTCTTTGTACAAAGGCAAAACAATGACCTGGGGATTTATAGCAAAGGTTAATAATGTTTAATTCCCCTATTAATTCAAAACTAACAAAATTGAGAAGGATTACTAGGTATTGTGTTTCGCTGCATTGTCAGACAAAATACACCACACAGACTGCAATATTGTGCTTTTGTGCAGAAGAAATCTTTATCACAGTCAGTCCTATAAATGTAAAATATTAAATTCTGCATTCATTGTAACATCTTCTTATCTGATCTCATCTTGTTTCTCTTGTACCTTGCGGTATTGAGGTGAAGTATAAACAGCAGGAGAGTAATTGGTAAATTTCCACTAGTGAAATTTATGAGCAAGCTCCCAGGCCACAATTATGAAACCACCATAATAGCAAAATGGGCGCTGGCCTAGATGAGTTTTTTATAATGTAATAATGGAAATTTTATATTATTATAAGATATACAGTACATTCACTTAAAATCAATGCATGATTGCATTCAACACCCGTTTTAGTATTTGTAGTATCATCATCATCATCATCAAGTGCCCTGCCAGCTGGCGTAGGCATTCATGGCTCTCCATAGATCTAGGTCTTTGGTTTTCTGGATCAACTCTGCTGCTGATATTCCTCTGTGCCACCGTCTCAATCCATCCAGCATCATTTCTCTTTGTCTGCCTCTGCCTCTCTTCCCTCGATCTTTCCAGTTGTCACGATGTTCTGCAATGCCTCTCTTCTCATTACATGACCAAAGAAGGTTGTTTGTCTCTTTCTTATTGTTGTATATAGTGTTCTAGTTTCATTAGCCTGTTTCAGGCACTCGTTGTTAGTTACTCTGGCAGTCCAAGGAATTTGCAACATTCGTCTCAGGAACCACATCTCTGTTGCTTCTAATTTCTTCTTAATTTGTTCATTTACAATCCAAGATTCACTGCCATACAGCAAAACTGGTTCTACATAGCATTTCAGCACTCTCTTTCTTACATTCAGTGATAGTGACTTATTGCACAAGATACTCTTCATTTTCTGAAATGCGGCTTTTGCTCCTAATCTCTGTTGTACATCTTCCATCTGATGTTATAAATGTCCCCAGGTATCTAAAATTATCCACTTGGTTAAGAGTTTTTCCTTCCATTTCTATGTCACATTTTGGTGTCACCATTTTCTTTGATATCACCATTGTTACTGTTTTCTTGATATTCAAGGAGAGTCCTTTCCTTGCACTCTCTGTTACTACAGTGTCCAACAATTGTTGTAGGTCTGTTGATTTATCTGCAACCAATACTGTGTCATCTGCATAGCGTATATTATTTATATTATAACCTCCAACTAGTATTCCTGGCATCTCTTTGATCTCTCTCATTATTACTTCACTATAAAGGGAGAAAAGATCTGGTGACAAGACACATCTCTGTCGTACTCCTAGCTTTGTGTGTTCGTAACTACCCTCTTTATTTCCCATTTTAATTGCTGCTACTTGGTTCCAGTAAATATTCTTTATTATTCTTAAATCTTTCCCATCAATGTTGATATCTTCCAACTATTTTAATCAGTTCATCATGTTTTACTTTATCAAATGCTTTAGTATAATCTATGAAGCACAAATAAATGTCTTTCTGTTTATCTATTGACCGTTCTATTAGTGTCCGTAATGTATATATTGCATTGTTTGTGCCCTTTCCCTCCACAAATCCATACTGTTCTTCACTAATTTTTATTTTCTTTCTGGTTCTTCTCATTATGATTCTGAGCAGAAGCTTAGTGATATGGTTTATGAGGTTAATTGTACAAAACTCTTCACATTCAATTGCCCCTGGTCTTTTTGGTATAGCTATAAATACAGATTTCAGCATATCACTGGGTAAATATCCACTGCTGTAAATATCATTTAACATTTTGGTTAATATATGTACTCCAAATTCTCCCAATACTTCTAATTCTTCTATTGTGATTTCATCTGGTCCAGCTGTTTTTCCTATCTTCACATATTTCATAGCGTCAGCGACTTCTTCTTTTAGAATAGGTGGACCTTCTAAGTTACTTTCTTCTGTTAATTCTTCCCTTTCCCCATCATATAATTCTCTTATATACTCATTCCACCTCTTCATTATAGCACCTACCTCCAATAATATCTTTCCTGTTTTTGATTTCAAACACCCTGTATTTATTCTTATTTTTCCTCCCGTGAGCTCACTGATTTGTCTGTGCATATTTTTTGTATCTTTAATGGCATTTAATTCAATTTTTTTGCACTTCTCATTTAACCAACTTTCTTTTGCCTTCCAACATTTATCTTTTATTTCTTTATTTATCTTAGCGTATTCTTGTTTGTCATTTTTACTCTGTTTTCTTTTGTCCATCAGCATTAAGATTTCTTCATTCATCCATTTTTCTTAGCTATTTGACTTCTCTTCGGTAATATTTCTTTTCTAGTTTGATGAATGGAGTCCCTTAACATTTCCCATTGTTCATTTATACTCTGTATTTTAGCTATTGCATTGTACCTATTTTTCAGTCACTATGTATTGTTCTTGAATTTCTTTATCTACTTTCAGAACCTCTTTATTAAGTCTCATGTTCCTAACCATTTTTTCCCCTCTCTTTAATCTTACTTTTATTTGTCCACATAGTGGTACATGATCACTATTACAGTCGGCACCAGGCATTAATTAGAGCATTTCTAAATCTTTTATTAATTAGTATGTAGTCAATTTGGTTGCGTATTTTCTGATCAGGGCTTTTCCGTGTGTATAGTCGTCTTTTATGGTGTTTAAACCACGTGTTTCCAATTATCATATCATTGATATTTGCCCATTCTATTAGCTTTTCCCCTCTTTCATTTCTCGTACCTAAACCATAATTCCCCACTACATCCTCCATTTTCCCCTTTCCTACTTTTGCATTAAAATCTCCAAGTATTATTTTTATTTCCTGTGATCCATTTTGAGTCATCGTCATTTCTATTTCATTGTAAAAGTGTTGTATTTCTTCATCACTACTGCTTGTTGTTGGTGCATATACTTGCATAATATTTATATCTATTGGTTTTGCCTTTGATTTTGACCAAAACAACTCTATCTGAAATACACCAGTATCCATTCAGTGACCTGGCTGTTTTTTCGTCCAGTATTATTCCTACACCTTTTTCTTGTGTAACCCCTCCAGAATAAATTATTGTGTGGTTGTCAGCTATAATTTTGCCCGATCCCTTCCATCTCATCTCACTAACGCCTAGTATATTCATTTTCATGCTATCCATTTCTCTTAGAACATTGTTCAACTTTCCTAGCTCATTTAATGTCCTAACATTCCATGTTCCTACCCTAAATTTATTTATTTTATTTATGATTTTGCCATCAGTAGCTGGATGACGGTCTGGTGTCACCTGCAGCTCATGACTGTCCCTACCGGATGAGGATGTCCTAAGACAGCCATTAACGTCGTTCACTAACTCTGATATATGTTTTGCCATGAAGTCTTGGGAATATAATGTGGTGGTTTCCCCTTGCCTTCCACATCCACATGGTGGTCTTTTATCTCTACCTTTGACAGCCATTTCCGACTATCAGGACAAGTGAGTGCCCTGCTCTGCTCAGCTGCAGAGTTGTCCACTCATTCCGGTAGATACTCAGTCCCCAGAGCTGTGCTAGCCACACCGTGGTGTGTTTCCCATCCTCTACTGCGGGGAGGTGCAGTTGGGATTTTCCCTTCATAAAGTTATGGTCTATGACCAAAACTCTCCAGTACTTTGTAGTATACAGATAGTAAGTCTATAATGAATTTTACACGATGACTTCACTGGTCAGAATGGCATGCGAAGCATGTCAGACAGCATGTAGCAAGATGTAATGTATATATATATATATATATATATATATATATATATATATATATATATATATATATATATATATATATATATCTGTTGTCTGGTGTGTCTATGTGTGTGTTGTGAGAAAAAGAGGGACACACAGAGAGTCAAAGGTCTTGGTCTGAACAACAGAAAAATAGAAGTAATGGTGATTACAAAGAAAAAATGCCTACCGAAATGCAACATTAAAGTGAATGAAATGAGTATGAAAAGAGTATGTAATAAGTTATTGTATTTAAGTATGTAGACACTTTAATAACAGCAGATGGAAGATGTATTAAAGAAGTTATATGTTGAACAGCCCAAGGAAAAGCTGCATTTCACAGGGCGAAGTATATACTGTGCAATTTATCTTTTGAATAATGAAACATAAACAGTATATTACAGTTTGAAGCCTGGCTTATTTTGCTGTGTCACATCAGGTGCAAAATTACATTAATAAAGTAGCATAATAAATCCTTTCAAACAAAATAAACACAACATGCTGTCATATATTTAAATGTCACTTCAGTAGTATTAATGACACTATCATGCCTTTTAGCTTAGTTTTAGTAATTTCTTGTTATTTGTTGTAAAAAGCACACTAAAATTATCTTTGTCTGCAACATATCCAAGCTGTATTAAATGGCTTCTGTGGGGAGAACCAATAACATCTTTATTTGAAATGAAAGATAACATTTTGAATGTTTAGGCAGGGCAGAACATCATATTATGACTTTAAGGTTTGTTTTACCAATCCACACAAAACAAATATATGGTCTGCTTAGTTTGCTCAGTTATTAATATTTCGGGGGTTAATGACTTCAAACATTAACTGGTGGCCAGTTTGAGTTATTAATCAGCTCTAAACATTTAATATTACAGCGGCTATGTGACCTTTAGGTTCTACTAAGCTGAAAAGAAGAGAATAAAAATAAGTTTAGTTCCTATGGCACTTGATGTTTTTAAAAAGCATAATGTAATATTATTTAATTCGGCACTCTTCCGATTGACGGGTCTAAATAGTTCCGCAGTGAATAAGTCAGGGGTTAAGGGTTAGGGTTAGTGTTAAACTAACACTGACCCTAACCCTTAACCCTAACTTATTCACTGCGGATCTATTTAGACCCGTAAATCGGAAGAGTGCCTTTAATTCTATTTATACTGGTGGACAGCCATTGTGAATATTAGTATGACGATATTACACAATATTTTTAATACGTTGTTTTTTTTTTTTGCGCTCACTCGCTCACTTTGAACTCAAGTATACTGAGCGTAATCTTGCCTGGTAGTAGTAAGTACATCAACAGCAGCTGAAAATGCTGTAACGGATATGCAACAACAACAAAACAAATAGTCCATACATGTCCTACTACCTCTAGTGTACTGGACTAATTTTTGTGTTTGGCTTAGCTTTCCCTTTTACCAGTGTCCCTTGTCATCAAATGAACCCACTATGACTTCAGAGGTACTTGTAATTTACGTCCCCAAGTCACACGAGAAGTCAACATTTTAATCCAACTGACCGGTGTAGGGGTTGCTGTTGAACCCGCTACCTCAGCATCAGCACACCGGATGTTTAAAAATGAGTGTTCTTATCTATTTGGCTATGCTGACCTCTAATAATTTATATGATTTGGTCTCATCATGAACACTGATATTTTGTTTGCTTAAGTGTTTGTTCACAAACAAACAAAATTAACAATGTGTTAAGTACTGTTAAGTGTTAGGCCGCATATTTATTAATATTATAAAAGTTTTCAGTGTTTATTTTACTCCATGTTTTCCCTATTATTAAACTAAAGTATTACATTATGTAATTTACACACAACCCTGCTTAGAAGAATTGTCGTAGACTTGTTTGAGACTTGAATTAAGTAAAAGTATTAAGTACGTTATATTGCATTTCTCAAGAGCTATCCAACTACGCAGGCTGCATAGTTACATAGTTTACTAAACATGCAATCAAAATTATAATTATACCTACTAAACTACTACTAGTACTATTCTACTGACAAGGAGATGTCAGGTAGGTATATATTCATTTCATTTTTGTCAGTTCTGACCAGGAGATTCCTTCACCCCCCCCATCATAATATTTATAATTTTGTTTTTAACTATCATCTAGTGACATTTTATTAAATTTACAAAATAATAATATAATAATTATAATATTAATATAATAATATATATTATAATAATTATTATATAATTATATATATATACTCATACTTTGGTACTCACTAATTGAAACTGTTCTCCTTCTGCCATAATAATATTAATAATAGTAGTAGTACTAGTAGTATTAATAAATAGCTGTTGAGCTCGCTCTATTGGTTGTCTGGATGTCTTTCCGCAAAACAATTCAATTCACATTCCCCAGATTAACTAGTGATAAGGCCCTTATCATAAGGGCAACAATTGCGAACCATCTGCTACAAACAATCGTTTGCTTGCTACTGTGGCCGAAACTGAAAATGAAAGTGCGCCGTGTAGTCTGGGCGATTTCGCAGAAATGTTCTTATTTCTTAGAAAAACTACCTGTCTTTATTTTATTTCTTATAGTAAATAATAAGAGTATAGTTCAGTATAGTATAGTATTATAAACTGGAGTATATTTAAAACATAAACCAATTTCATATATATATATATATATATATATATATATATATATATATATATATATATATATATATATATATATCACAAAATGAAACTAGAAATACTCAACGTCTTAACTTAATGTTTGTTATTCATTTCTGAAATAGAAGTGTAACCCATTCAACTATATTTAATATGATATTATAAATTAATTTTAAGTTATAATATTTATTAGGATTATAATTAAGAAAATTAATTAAATCCTGGTGTGCGGAAGCAGATCATGACAGTTAGCAGATAAATGAGAAATTATGTGGAAGCGGTGGAGATGCGGTTTTTATAGAAGAACGATTAGAGCATCGTGAACAGACAGAAAGAGCAATCCATCCATCATCCATCATGTGCCATGCCGATAAACGTGGGCAGTCATATTCTGCAATCTCACTCGATCACCAGAGTCGTGGATCAGCTCCTGTCTCGACCATGCCACTTGGCCAAGTCATCCAGATATTTACTTCTCGGTCTTCCCCTTGGTCTCTTCCCTTCAATCTTGCCAGTTGTCACCAAGTTCTCCAAGTCATTTCCTCTCATAACATGCCCAAAAAAATTTGACTGATGCTTACGCCTAATGACTCTAATCAGTTTACGATCTTCATTTTTTTTATTGAAGGACTTGTTCATTGGTTTTTCTGTCTGCCCATTGTATTCTTTGCATATTTTTCAGAAACCACATTTCCACAGCCATCAGCTGTTTTTCAGCTTGACTGCTTAGGCCTATTGTCCACGCTTCACAACCATACAAAAGTATAGGTTCTATGTAGCACTTCAACGCTCTTTTTCTCGTTTCAATTGATATCATTTTATTGGTCAGTATGTTTTTCATCTTGCAGTGGCGATTCTTGTTCTAATCTCTTCAAGGCATCTCCCATCAGATGTTATGACTGTGCCGAGATAACTGTATCGATTCACTTGCTTACACATTGTGGTATTTCCTTCTTCCCAGTGACGACGAAAGAGCGATGGTTATATATATATATATATATATATATATATATATATATATATATATATATATATATATATATATATATATATATATATTGAAAGAAGTTAACTCACAAAGAGAAACAGGTTACTTGCATCAGAAGAGACACTTCACATTCTTTGGGCATGTTATGAGAAATGGAAAATTGGAGGGGAAGAAAGAGAGAAGATCTGAACAGTTTAACTTCTGGCGCGGTATCAGAAATGATTGGCAGTTCACGGCACAGAGCCGGTCTCCCTAGTCAAGAGGTTAGCGACATTGTTCGCAATCCCGTATATCCATGTGGGGAAAACAGTAGCTGCGAGAATCGGCAGCGGTTTGCGCCGCGCTGGTAACTTATGGGGGTATGTGAGCCGGTCGTTCAGAAAACTATAGCAAACTACTGAACGTAAAACTTGCCCAGTACATCAACAGCAGCTGAAAAATGCTGGTTTTGACTGCAACGTCCCGTAACGGATATGCAACATTAAAAAAAAAAAAGACACAGAAGGCTGTGGAGTTACATGATCACAAGCACCACGCGGCATCGGCGATAGAAAGAAGATATAGTATCCGACATCACAGCATTCGGGACATTCCCATAAACGCTCCGTCCCCATCCTCAGCAGCCAGCGAAGAGTTAGATCTTCACATATTCGAGCGTCCAGTTCCCTTCCTCTCCTGTTTTCCTTCCCCGACAATTCTGACAATTATCCGTTACAATTGTATGAGACTGGGTCTATCCCATAGTCGTAGTGATTAGAAAAAAATTAACTCTCCCAGTGTTGGATTTGAACCCACACCAATATCTTGTTAAGCAACCCTGAAACTACTAACCACTATGCTATGTCCGTTTTATTTATTAGGTGTTGAAAGGATGATCCCAAAGAACAGCAGGATCGTTACAGATGAGGTCAATGAAGATTAAGGTGCACGTGTTTGGTGAGTAATGACAAATGAGAGTCACGGTTTCATGTTGTTTACTTTGATAAATGTACAGTAAAATATACAATAACACAACAGTCATTGTGCAAGGTAACTACGGAACATAAAACTTGTCAAGAAATCACCAGCAGCCAAAAAAATGCTAGGGTTGACTGCAACGTCCTGTAAAGGATATGCAACTAACTATTGGTATGCATGGTAACATTTTATTTTTGTTTTGTCCTCTTAATCGCAGAAAACACTGGCTGGCTTCTGAGACCAAACAATACAAAAATTGGTAATGTGGTTAAGATATTTACCTATACTCATAACTTGCTGAATTCTGTTCACTTCTGCTTGCTGGCTTATACGCTAGGAAATTAAACCACTTCCACACAGTCTGCCTAAGGAAGTTTCTTCTTCTTCTTCTTCTTCTTCTTCTTCTTCTTCTTCTTCTTCTTCTTCTTCTTCTTCTTCTTCTTCTTCTTCTTCTTCTTCTTCTTCTTCTTCTTCTTCTTCTTCTTCTTCTACTTCTTCAGCTTTCCGAGCCATTGAGGTTCTTTGCTGCAAATACAATCCGTCTCTATTCGTCTCTCTGGTGGACCTTCTCTTGCCAGTCGTTGATTCCAAGTGCTTGTAGGTCTGTACATGTATTATCTCTCCACCGTCTTCTTGGTCTACCTCGGGGTCTACGGTCATTTATTTCCTGAGTGTAAGCGAGTTTTGTTTCCCTATTATCTTCCATTCTTTCTATATGGCCCGGCCATTGTAGTCTATTAGCCTTCATGATACCAGTGATTAGCGGGGACTTAAACAGATCATAAATGTCTTTGTTACTTCTTCTTTTCCACTCTCCACTTTGTGTATCCCTAATGGGTCCAAAGATGCGTCTTAAAATTTTGTTCTCAAAGGTTTGTAACAAGGCTTCGTCTCCTTTCGTCTCCTTTCGTCTCCTTTCGTTGTACTCCAGTCCTAAGGAAGCTACTGAAGATTAAATGGCAAGACAAGATCCCAGACACTGAAGTCCTAGAAAGAGCGTCTATGCCCAGTATCCACACTCTACTGATGAAGAATCAGATTCGCTGGGCTGGTCACTTGACTCGCATGCCAGATCACAGGCTCCCTAAATGAATGAATTTTTTTTACAGCGAACTGCGTTGTGGTAAACGCTCCCAAGGTGACCAGAGGAAACGCTTTAAAGACACTGAAAATCTCTCTGAATGCTTTTGGAATTCATCATGACACCTGGGAGACTGCAGCCAGAGACCGAAATTCGTGGCGTGCATCATTACACAAGGGAGCAGTCATGTGTGAGGCAACCAGGACTGCAAGAGCTGTAAAGAAAAGGCAGGACAGAAAAACCACTGCATGAAACCCCCCTCCAGAAACGTCAAGTATTCTTTGTCCACATTGTCAAAGAACATTTCGAGCCAAAATAGGCCTTATCAGCCATCTTAGAACCCACGGCTCCATACTTTCAACCCCACTGGATGAAATAAATGGTCACCATCATTCTTGATGGACAAACAACAATACAACACAATAGACCTGACAATTAATGCCACATTAAAAGGGTGTCTAGCTGGGAGAACGTCGATGCACACTTATTTTATTTCTTACGGCAGGTGACACCCAGTTTCCCTGTCTTTCTCTCACCCCCCCCCCACCCCCCCCCCTTACAAAAAAAAATATGTTCAACCTTTCTGTGTTTAGAATATTTAGTATATACTTTTGATTAAAAAGCACATTTACAATATGTAAAATATTTTTAATGATCGATTTTAAATGTATGCCTATCATTCTATTGTGTAATAATTTAATAATCTTGAGGAGGGGATCCGAACACTTATGGACTGAATGGTTCGATGTGCAATGAGGATGATCTGTCGACTAACTAACTTAATAATCTTAATAATCTTCAATGAAATTAGTATTATTTTGGCCTTTGAATAATTGCTTTTGATATTTAATAATAGAGTTCACCTATATGGAAGAAGAAATTAACGTGGTTCTAGCTGGATTTAGACAAGGAAGGGGAACAAGAGATCACATTCTCCGCATGCGTTTAGTAATAGAGAAGTGCAGAGAATTTAATGTAAACCTATTCTCACGTTTTGTGGATTATTCAAAGGTATTTGACTGTGTACAACATCAGAAACTTTGGGAAATCATGAGGAATATGGGCTTTACATCACATGTAAAACAACTCATAAAAATCCTCTATCTAGACTAGTGGTTCTCAACCGGTGGGGAATCCCCTCCCCCCCCCCCCCCCAAAAAAAAAAAATAAAAGGGGGGGGGGATTTTAGGGTTTCCAGGAGAGGTATTAAGATTTGTTTAACCTGTACGCCGAAAATATAATGCGATATGTAAGATATGATTTAAACCGGGAGCTATATGATGCACTAAATAAAATAGTGTGGTCATGACATACCAGAGATTCGGTATGCTGATGATACAGTATTGCTATCCACAACATAGACTGGTATAGAAAACCTTGTAGCCGCAACCCAATTGGATAGTGAAAATCACAACTTATATCTTAACATAGCAAAAACAAACATAATGGCATACATTAATGCATACAGATACAACTACTATGGAGAAGACATATATGTTAATGAGGGATAATTGGAGGTGGCGGACAATTTTGAATTTCTTGGATCATTGATTACCAACAACGGTGACACAATGAAAGAAATTAAACGAAGACTAACAATTGTTCTTCAAGGACTAAAACAACTGAATAAATTATGGAGTGGGACAGATAGAACTACAAAACTTAGATGTTTAAGAGCATGTATCTTTCCCATTGCAACGTACGCCTATGTGGCGGGTTGGCCCGAATCTCAGATCGTTTTTATTTATTAGATTGAGATAACCCTCAGTAAACCCCACTTATATATTTATATATTATTTTGTATTGTTATATAAATAAATAAATATATATATATTAGCTAATTATTTTTATATATATTATAATATTTATATAATATTTATATAATATATTAGCTAACTATTTTATTTATTAGCTAAGATCGCCGGTGTTTAGTGTATGTACAGACATAAAACTATAGAGAGAGATAAAATACGATTTCTTCTAATAGTTATAGTCTGTCCGGAAATTAATGCCATCATTCACGATCAGTTATTTTGAAAACTGTATGTTGCATCGTTAAGAAATGTTTCCTGCCGTCTTATATTTACCCCCACCCAAGGAATATGTCTTTGATAGGTCCAAAAGCAATTTAAATCATCGAAAGCGGCGACAGGTCTTTGATGTTTTGGGGGAAATGTAGTGAATTCACGCTAACAAACTAGCCTTACAGTAAACCACGTTATTTCTGGTAAGGACACAAATACAAGGCGTAGCCAGATTCGTATGGGAGTGGGTGCAATAAAAAAAAGTAGCTTAAAAGTCGACAGGGTCGACTGCATTGCACCGGGTTTATCCCATATGGCTCAGTCTCTTTCCGCAGCACGGAAAGCGTCGCACAAAGCACGAACTCCGTAGCTCCAGTGACGACCCTCGGGAGTCTGAGAAAAAATGCACTCGTGAAATGAAGGAATCGAACATACAACCTTCAGAGCCCGAGTCAGACGGCTTGACCACTTCACTACGGAGACTCCCGAGAGGGGTGCAATGTGTAATATTAGTAAAGACAGAGAATTTACAGAGGCATGGGGTAAATAATGTGTAAATTGACAGGAAAGTAAAAGGATTATATTACTTACTTTATTTTTCATTTCCTTCTTGTTTCTTCAGCTGCTGGTTAATAATTGTACATACGTATTCATGTTACTAGGATGAATTTAGCTTTTTATATTGAGTTCGTAAAAGTTTCCAAATAGCTGTGCGTTAATGTGCGTATGAAGTGACCAGAAATGATACCGCAATTTAGTCATCATGTGTCCATTTTTAAGGATCACTTCACAACGGAGACTCCCGAGAGGGCTGCAATGTGTAATATTAGTAAAGACAGAGAATTTACAGAGGCATGGGGTAAATAATGTGTAAATTGACAGGAAAGTAAAAGGAATATATTTCTTACCTTATTTTTCATTTCCTTCTTGTTTCTTCAGCTGCTGGTTAATAATTGTACACACGTATTCATGGTACTAGGATGAATTTAGCTTTTTATATTGAGTTCGTAAAAACTTCCAAATGGTCGTGTGTTAATGTGCTTATGGAGTGACCAGAAATGATAACGCAATTTAGTCATCATGTGTCAATTTTTAAGGATCTGTTCAGCTGTCTGTGTAGTTTGTTCACACGTACACATGGGTGACAGACCCGCTTTGAGTCTTCGTGAAAGATTGTCTACTCTGCTGTTTACTGTTCAGAGACGGAACATGATTACCTGTTTTGCATTATGAAAATAGTTGTCAGTGTCTCTGTAGTAAGCTTTCTTCTTAACGACCAAGATGTTGGTCCTCTTTTCATTGAAGTTTATAGATTGATTATTATGCACGTGTGTTGTCCCCTAATTTGACAACGTGTTTGCTCTCACGTTTCTTGTTATGCCACAATATGTCAGTTTCCACCGCAATATTACTCTTCTGTTGGTATTCAATGCGTTTAGTGTGTTTGTTTGTTTGTTTGTTTGTTTTTCAATACCAGTTGTTTGTCACCGCTGAGGGCTTGCTTAATTGAAAATTCATCACGGTGGAATACAAACTGTTGCCATTGACATTGTGCGGATGCTGTAATGTTTAGGGCTTGCAATTCTTCTAAATATGTGGTGCACAATATCCCAGTAGGTGTGCATGTGGATTAATGTCTGCGATCTGCCCAGACCTTAATCGGTGTCGGACGATTCCAGTAGGTTGATGACTGCTATCGGTTGCATAAAATTCAATCCATCCTTTCGCCAATAGTCATCTTCTTCTTTCAACACATGGTCCTCACATTTTTCAAGCAACTTTTATCAATTTTTAATAGCGCAGTCTGTGTTAGTATCTTGACGTCAGACAATTTGAATAGATTGATTGATTGATTAATTGATTGATTTAGAAACCGACATCACAGCATTCGGGTCATTCCCATAAGCACTCCGTCCCCATCCTCAGCAGCCAGCGAAGAGTTCCAACACCAATAATTCCAGTAGCAACCTGATTATATGTCCGTCTCGCCATTCCTCTGAGCGTCGAGACTCGGCAAGATCCCCTCGTCACTCCTCGCTGCCTCATTCTTGCCAGACTATGTTGATCCATTTGCTCCTCCGAGGTGTACACGTGCTCCCACAAGGCCGCAACCACGTCTGCCTTGTCATGCATCAATGCCGTAGGTATTTTGTCTTTTTGGGCAACTACATTGTGATATGAAGCATTGTCTATAATTAGACAAGACGGTCTATCTAGAGATAATGTCGTGTCTTAATCTAAAGTGTCGTCCCTGGAGTGAGGGGAGTCAACACCCACATTATATTTTACCCCCTTCCTAATAACCTGGAGAATCCACCAGCTTCCGTCCAACACACTCCATCAGCCCGTGGACGCCTTTTCCTATCTCTCTCTCTCTCTCTCTCACTGTCGTACTATGCCCCCTCTCATTCTCCCCAACGCAACATATTCAACAACTCATTCTTCCAACAATTAATAAAGATTAATTTATTAAAAGAAAATTGTAATGTACGTGAGGCGTGTATGCAAAGAAAATGTGTGTTGTGTATTCTAATGTAAATGTAGAGGTCAGACTACTAAGTTCATGATCAGAGTCCACTCATCATGGCAAGGATTACACGACATCACAAGAATCAGCACAATGGACCTCACCGAAGTCGTGTCCTTCTCTCCAGACATGTCCTCTTCCAGGGGCTCTGATGACCATGAAATCTGATTCCCATTCAAATCTATAATCCGTGAACGATACTATTTTTGTTCCTAACAAAAACTGTTCCTAATAGTTTATAGAAACTCAGACTTCATAATTCCTGCGCAGTGAAAAAAACAACAACAATGGAACACTGTCCCATGAACATGTTGATTTTCCTTCTTGCGAAATGTTCTACAGTTCTCTTTATTTTCTCGTTATTGTCCTAATGTTATAATTTCCTTGATATGTGGAACAACTACACTTCAATGTTAGGTTTCGCCTAATGTGACCATCAGTCCCTACTGATCTAGTAATAAGTGGACTGAACATCCATCATCACTGGTGTGTTAACGAATGGTATGACCTAAAACTCATTCGGTATTTATCCTGTAGGATACTTATACGATTCAGCTCCACTGAACAATGTTGATCAACTTCTTCGAGCATAGACCCATTGAGAAAGTTGCTGGCCAATCTTTCTGCATCACAATTTATCCGGGATAGGATTTTTTCAATTGTTCTGTGGTCTTCATCGCGACCAAAGGGAACCTGTAAAATATATAACACAGCTGGTGATAGCCTCCCCGTCACTGATCTCTATTAGATAATCGTGGCCATTGGCCCTGCTCAGAAAAATACAGAGAACCTAACTCTGTCAGGGACAGATGACTCAACACATTTGTTTTCATCAGGCCAAGACAAGAAAACAAAACAACAAACAGAATGTGGAGCCCCGCCCACCAGGGACACCCACTGGAATATTCCAATTATCCCCCATTACTCAATTCTCAACTAGTAAAGCTTATCAATACTTCACTACTCTATTTTCAACTAACAGAGCCAATTATCACTTCGCTACTCTAGCTAGTTTCAACCATGCTACTGCCTAAATTAATTATGACTAATTACACAATATGATCTACCTTAAGCAACACTGCAGTCTACCAATCACATCTACATTTGCCATAACAGGCACATGAAAGATTAATCCACTTAATTCACACATGGTAGACATTTTTTTTCCATCTCTAACTGCAGTGTCAAGGCGCTACCGCCTAGATCAACAATTCGAGTTACACTGCCGTCCAAATCATATTTTCTTGGCAATCAGCCCTGAATTGTTTACGTGACGTATTGACCTCCAACTCTAGCTGGTTTCAGGGGCAATAATTCATTTCATCATCAGTGCTTCCCCTTAGATTAAATTACTACAAGAGTTATCTGATCTTGTTCACAGTTATCTCCCTTGTCCCGACATCCACACAAGCCCGTTGAGTGTCATGAACACCTGGCCACAATTTCGTGAACTGTCAAAGGTGGCGTATTGATTCATCTCACTCACTTCCCTTCCCCGTAAACATCTGCAGCTGTTACTTTTGACCGTCCTGGGATTTTTTGACATCCGATTTGTTTTTCTCTGTCTGTGTTAAAGCAGTTGTGGCCTTGAAAACAGGCCGTTTAATCAGAATCCGTATATTGTCATCAACTGGTTAATCACGGTGTTTTTCTCGTGACATAGGCCCCCTCTTAAGAGAGTAGTCCATCTCACTCTTCTCCACCGTGAGTTTAATCCAGATGATTCATTCCTCTTCTTCAGGAGCTGGGTGTCTTGACAAGAAGTCCGCTCCAACATTTTCCTTCCCAGGAATGTACTCCACTGTGAAATTATAGGGTTGAAGTAACAACGACCACCGCATCAAACGGGCGTTGAGCTTCTGAGAAGTAGCCAGGAACATCAGGGGCTGATGATCCGACTGGACCCGAAACTTAACTCCATACAAATAGGGCTGGAATTTTTGCACGGCCCATACGAGAGACAAGCACTCTCTCTCGACGGTCGAATAATTCCTCTCAGCCTGGAGTAGTTTCTTGCTTGCGTATGCCACAGGTTTCAAAACCGAAGCATCGTCTTTTCCTTCCTGTAACAAAGCTGCCCCAATCCCAATCGCACTCGCATCCGTTCTCAACACAAATGGTTTGGAAAGGTCAGGGAGCTGCAATACAGGCTTGCTGACCAAGGCCTCCTTTAACTGATTATAGGCAGTCTCACATTCTGGTGTCCAAATGATTTGGTCCGGGAATCCCTTTTTCAAGGTTTCCGTCAATGGAGCTCCCAGTTCAGTGAAATGTGGGATAAATTTGTGGTAGAACCCACACAACGAGAGAAAAGATCGCACATCCTTCTTCGTTTTTGGCCTTGGTGCATTTCTGATTTTCTCTAGGTTCTTTTTCTTAGAGAATGGCACTGGGTAAACATTTGGCGAACAGGTTCCTGAGTGGTCAAAGTCATCTCGAACTCCACCAACCTCGTTCGTCCTGGTTTATCAGTCAGTATCTCCTCGTGAGACTTGAGAACCTGGGTTATCTTTTCCCTCTCCTGGGAGGTCAGATCAGGGTTCACCTGCACATCCTTATAGGTTTCCTGGTGTACCAAGGGATATTCCCTGCCCTCGTTGGTTCCCACTTCTGTCTCCACTGCAACTGCCATTGCCATGAGGTGAGATACCTTGTCTCCGGGTCTCTCTTTGTATTTCCGCAAGAGATTGATATGGAAAATCTTCGACTTTCCCCGGATCCGGATCTGATAGTTGGTTCTGGATATCACCCTTTCCATGGGAAATGGTCCTTGCCAACCTATCTCCAGTTTGTTGTTTCCCGTAGGGAGTAGCAACAAGACTTTGTCTCCCACCTCTAGAGATCTGTCTTTAGACCTACGGTTGTAGTAAGCCGCATGTCTTTTTCTGGCCTTTTTCAAGTTTTGATTCGCCAAAGTCCATCCCTTGTGGAGTTTTTCTTTCAGTTCCTCCACGTATTTATAGGAAGAGATCACTTCTTCTGACGTCCCCTCTTCAGTCCAACTCCTCAACATGGCTTCCAACGGTCCTTTGATTGGACGACCAAACAGCAACGTAGCGGGTGATAGTCCTGTTGAGCCATGAGGAACTTCCCGATAAGCAAAAAGTGCTGCTGGGATATATTCATTCCACCTATCAGGTTTTTCCTGCGCCAGTTTCCTGAGCATTGTCATCAACGTGCCGTTGAAACGCTCTACTTGTCCATTGGCTTCAGGGTGGTAAGGGCTGGTATGGATATGGTTAGAGTGGAACACCCTAAATACTTCCTCCATAAGTTTTCCACAAAACTGGGACCCATTGTCCGTCAGTATTTGATCAGGAAAGCCTAATCCGGTAAAGGCCTCCATCAGTGCGTCCGCCACTCTTTTCGAGTCAATCGTGGTCAACGGTATGGCCTCACCCAACATTGTACAGCAATCCACCATTATGAGTATATACATGTTCCTCTTCCTAGTCCTGGGAAGTGGACCCACGATATCGATGGCTACCCTCTCGAAAGGGGAGTTCATGATGGGCATCCCACCTGTAGCGTAGCGTCAGCTACGAGGATAAGGAATCTATCAACGTGCTGCGGATAGACTTTCTAAGAATAGAAAATTAAGTCACTGGAGAAGACAAGACTGAATAGCTCGTAATTCTAGACGGAGTACAGGTCCCAGAACAAGTCTAATCTTCTGACAGTGTTCAGGCAGACAGGAATGGCGTACAACTATACTGGTTGGATACAGACAGTCTGCCAAGGTTGTCTAGCTACGTGCCTGAAATAAAACAAAGCTCGAGCCCCCAACTCTAATCCCTCTCACCGACACGGAGAAAGACAGAGTAAAATATTTAAAAGCGACAAACTTTCGTACTTCTCACACAGCTATGACTAAGGTTACTGAGGTAACAACTAGAGGTTGTAAAATTACTCTCACATTAATATTTAATATATGATAACACTTTGGGTGCTCCACTGGAGGCAGCCCTGTACATGAAAAGGGTGGTACACTTCCCTCTATTCTATTGAATATCTAATCTTATGGTTTGAATCTACTAAACAGTCTAATCATTGACATGGCCTGACAAAGCTGGTATTATTTGCATGTAGATGGTGGTGGTGGTGGTGGTGGCCAACGGTAAGTTTGGCCACTTATCTTCTGGTTCTCCGGCTTACACAGTGCATGTAAACCCTAGTTAGTAAGCATAAGTGAGATGGTGAGTGATGCTTCGCAATGAGTCACACAGGTTAGCGCATCTAAAGCTGGGCGCTGAAGGTGTCAAATCCTTCTAATCTTCTGACCACACTTGGGTACGAACACTGCTCTAGGAATCTCTCTAATATATTTTAAATATATTTATGGCCGTAATACGTGCCAAAGATAAAACTCTAACACTTTATAAGTATTTTCTCAGAGCCTAGTGACTAGCATGTTTCTACCCCGACTTTTGGATTGCGAAAGAACGAGGTTAGCTATTTTTCTCCTGACCGGAAGTGGTCGTGCCAGGGAGTTCGTTTCCTTTAATTTATCCGACCAAATTGTAAAATAGTCGTAGCCAAATTTGTAGATTTGGCTGGGTACTCTACTTTGTAAATTCAGCCTCTCCACCAATCCTAGTATAACGTATTATTTCCCACTAGAGTAATAACATCAATTAGCAGTAGATTTATGCTATAGCCATGGGCTGTCTATACATAGATATATAGGAATACAAACGAAATTAAATTCTTCTATAATTACATAAGGGTTTTAAAAAGAATTTACTCCAATTTAAGCAAAAAGATGAAGAGGAAGCTGGGGACTTCGTCACATATGCCTACCGTTGAAAGTAAAGTTCGAGACTTCGGACTTTACTCCAGCCAGCACACTCATCAGATTTTGTTGGCACTTACTCCAACAACCCTGGAACATATGGACCAGTCTCCCCCTCTTCTTCAGTAGAACAATTCCTACTGAAACCCTGCTTCTTCGTTTCTAAGACATCTTCTAAGAAACCTCCTCCCTTGATGTCGTTTCCATGGAAACCTATGACGACCTGGTCGTCCCCACCCATCTTCTCTATTCTGAATTCCCAGAGTGTTCTCCCCTAAAGGAATAAGGGTTACTGGTGGGCACAGTAACAGGTAAATGATTTTGTCGGACTGGGTCAGTACGGTTTATCATCGTGTTTACTGTGTCACCTTTAATCCATCCAGGCTTATCTGTTGGCATAGGGGCGTGAGAATCTGGAATTCGTCTCATCTTCCCTGATTCAGACGTCTCCGAATCCAGGTTGATAGAGACATCATTCACTGTCTCCTGAGGCGTCAAAGGATACTCCATCTCTGAGTTATCTCCCCTTTCGACCACATTTGCCACCGATAATGCCATCAGATGCACCGGTGGATCATTTAATCTTTCTACATGGTTCCTAATTAAATACATGGGAAAGACTTCCGGATTACCCTGAATGTTTAATTTGTAATGGGAGCGAGACACTTTATCTGTAATAAGGAATGGCCCTTGCCAACCCATATCTAAAGGATTATCCCCCTTGGGTGATAATACCAATACTTGATCACCTATCTTAGGTGGAGTTCCACCATGAGTAGGCGGAACCAGATGGCACTCTTTACATGACCTGACATATCGTTTGATATCCCGGGTCATCCCCGGCCAGAAATAGGAGAAAGAAAGCCTTTGGATGGTTGCTTTCATCCCCATATGCCCACCGTCCGAGATGGAGTGTACCATTTGTAAGACATGGTTACGATACCTTTTGGGTACCACAAACTGTTCGTGGACGTGATCCATAGTTCCCGCCCTACGGTATAACAGTTTTTCCTTTTCGTAGAAATCACCAGCTACCGGTGGATTTCTAGATTTTGGCAGTTTGCCAAAGCAGGATTGTAAAGTGGGACATGCTGCTTGGGCAGCCCTAATCTCCCGAGATAATGGGTGGATAAGAATTTCGGGTTCACTCAAAGCGGTGCCCTGATTCTGGGTCTGCATAGCACATGTATAAGTTGTGGACTTTGGTTCACCCAGATATACATATTTTCGCCCTAACATGAAGGGATATACTGGATCATCTAGCACAACAGCAGAAACTGTTCCGGTGACATATTTGGATGTCACCTTCACCCTAGCAACTTTAACAAGTTTAGGTTCAGAGCTAAGAGTAGCACCTCTTAACTCAATAGTGTGGTCAGTCAATTGTCCCGGTTTCACCAAGTGAGCTGCAATGGCCGCGTCACTTTCCAGACCCGTGTCATATAAACACGGTACCTGTCTCCCATTTACAGTAACTGTCTCAACTACTGGAGGTCTTTGATTATCACCAGGGGTCCTCCATTGGTGGTTTTTATCCGCCAAAGTCAAACAAGCCGTGTAATGAACAGGGGGTTTGTTTTTGCAAGAACTCGTATGGTGGTCATTTGTTCTGCAATTTTTACAATATTGATTACCCCCTCTATTACCTGTAGGTTGTTGAGGTTGAGATGACTGTTTACTGTTGTAATGACCTGGATTTTGGTGTGGACTACCAGTGTGCCACCTGTCGTCCTTACCTTCAGAGTTATTGTTTTGATACCCCTGATTCTGTGTGGAAGGATTATTTTGGGCCTTATCAGTATGACTAGGTTTAGCAGTACCTGCATCACCATGTGCAGTTAAATACCTTTCGGCTAGTGAAATTATCTCTTCTAATCTAACTCCACCATTTTCAGCTATGAACATTTGGAGAGCTTTCGGGAGACCCTCTTTGAATTGATCTGCAAGCATCATTTCCTGTAGCCCCTCGTAGGTAGAATCAAATTTGCTCAGTCCTACCCACTTCGTAAAATACGTATGTTGTCGTGAGGCGAACTGCGCAAACGATTCTCCCTGAGATCTTTTGGCTGTACGGAACTTCAGCTTGTAGGCTTCTGAGGTTAATTCAAATCTTTGTAAGAGAGCATTTTTGAGGGTATCAAAGTCCCGCTCAAGACCAGGCGGAAGCTTTGTGAATACATCAAAAGCCGGGCCGCGGAGTCCTTGGGAGAGTTTGATATTAAATTTCTCTTTAGGCAGATTGTAAGCTTCACACATGATGACAAAACGATCAAGGTATTCATCCATCTGATCCTCCTTCGGGTTGAAGTGGGCCAGAGGGAAGCTCATGGATCCTTGGGCGAGAGACGGTCCTGAAGAAATGTCACTACTGTGATGGGGAGAACTAGCACTACTGTACCTGGAAGCATCAGGATTTTGCAACTCCAATCTCCTTAGTTCCAATTCATGCTGTCTCAACTGTTCTTCCCTCCTCATTTCCAGTTCTGCTTGCTTCAACTGTCTGTCCAATTCAGCTTGCTTCAGCTGGTTGTCCCATTCAGTTTGCTTCCGCTGGTTGTCCAATTCAGTTTGCTTCAGCTGGTTGTCCAATTCAGCTTGTCGCATCTTCTCTTTGGATTCCATTTCTGCAATTCTAATTCTTTCCTCTCTTGCTTCCTTCTCTCTGTCTTTGATAATGTCCCGTTGTTCCCTTCTCCACTCTCGTTCTGCTTCTTTTACATATTTGCCCAATTCGACACCTTCATACCCTAACAAAGCTCCTTCTTCTCTCAACTCCTCTTTCGTAGGTGGCTTTTCGGAAGACATTATTTGGTAACAAAGTTGGGATAATGTGAAGCACCCTGAAATACACTTACTCACCACTAAGTGATCTGTCCTGAAATTATGCAAGTAATAAATTCACTGACAATATGCACATACACAACTGACGATACAACACAGGGACTTACCCGTCAGCCCACACTCACTTATGATATTGGCCCTACCTTTTTGGAACCAGGTTAACTTATGTTATATTATATTATATTGGCTATCTAGTGTTTAGTTATGCTATACTATACTACTTATTGTAACTATTAATTTCTCTAGTTTTACTTAGTATAGTTTAATATTGAGATCTACTGTGAGGCAACACCTTACTAGAATCTCTAGTGAAAGAAGATTGAAAGTTTGAACTATCTAGACCGGACGATAGCCAACCACTTGTAGCGTAGCGTCAGCTACGAGGATAAGGAATCTATCAACGTGCTGCGGATAGACTTTCTAAGAATAGAAAATTAAGTCACTGGAGAAGACAAGACTGAATAGCTCGTAATTCTAGACGGAGTACAGGTCCCAGAACAAGTCTAATCTTCTGACAGTGTTCAGGCAGACAGGAATGGCGTACAACTATACTGGTTGGATACAGACAGTCTGCCAAGGTTGTCTAGCTACGTGCCTGAAATAAAACAAAGCTCGAGCCCCCAACTCTAATCCCTCTCACCGACACGGAGAAAGACAGAGTAAAATATTTAAAAGCGACAAACTTTCGTACTTCTCACACAGCTATGACTAAGGTTACTGAGGTAACAACTAGAGGTTGTAAAATTACTCTCACATTAATATTTAATATATGATAACACTTTGGGTGCTCCACTGGAGGCAGCCCTGTACATGAAAAGGGTGGTACACTTCCCTCTATTCTATTGAATATCTAATCTTATGGTTTGAATCTACTAAACAGTCTAATCATTGACATGGCCTGACAAAGCTGGTATTATTTGCATGTAGATGGTGGTGGTGGTGGTGGTGGCCAACGGTAAGTTTGGCCACTTATCTTCTGGTTCTCCGGCTTACACAGTGCATGTAAACCCTAGTTAGTAAGCATAAGTGAGATGGTGAGTGATGCTTCGCAATGAGTCACACAGGTTAGCGCATCTAAAGCTGGGCGCTGAAGGTGTCAAATCCTTCTAATCTTCTGACCACACTTGGGTACGAACACTGCTCTAGGAATCTCTCTAATATATTTTAAATATATTTATGGCCGTAATACGTGCCAAAGATAAAACTCTAACACTTTATAAGTATTTTCTCAGAGCCTAGTGACTAGCATGTTTCTACCCCGACTTTTGGATTGCGAAAGAACGAGGTTAGCTATTTTTCTCCTGACCGGAAGTGGTCGTGCCAGGGAGTTCGTTTCCTTTAATTTATCCGACCAAATTGTAAAATAGTCGTAGCCAAATTTGTAGATTTGGCTGGGTACTCTACTTTGTAAATTCAGCCTCTCCACCAATCCTAGTATAACGTATTATTTCCCACTAGAGTAATAACATCAATTAGCAGTAGATTTATGCTATAGCCATGGGCTGTCTATACATAGATATATAGGAATACAAACGAAATTAAATTCTTCTATAATTACATAAGGGTTTTAAAAAGAATTTACTCCAATTTAAGCAAAAAGATGAAGAGGAAGCTGGGGACTTCGTCACATATGCCTACCGTTGAAAGTAAAGTTCGAGACTTCGGACTTTACTCCAGCCAGCACACTCATCAGATTTTGTTGGCACTTACTCCAACAACCCTGGAACATATGGACCAGTCTCCCCCTCTTCTTCAGTAGAACAATTCCTACTGAAACCCTGCTTCTTCGTTTCTAAGACATCTTCTAAGAAACCTCCTCCCTTGATGTCGTTTCCATGGAAACCTATGACGACCTGGTCGTCCCCACCCATCTTCTCTATTCTGAATTCCCAGAGTGTTCTCCCCTAAAGGAATAAGGGTTACTGGTGGGCACAGTAACAGGTAAATGATTTTGTCGGACTGGGTCAGTACGGTTTATCATCGTGTTTACTGTGTCACCTTTAATCCATCCAGGCTTATCTGTTGGCATAGGGGCGTGAGAATCTGGAATTCGTCTCATCTTCCCTGATTCAGACGTCTCCGAATCCAGGTTGATAGAGACATCATTCACTGTCTCCTGAGGCGTCAAAGGATACTCCATCTCTGAGTTATCTCCCCTTTCGACCACATTTGCCACCGATAATGCCATCAGATGCACCGGTGGATCATTTAATCTTTCTACATGGTTCCTAATTAAATACATGGGAAAGACTTCCGGATTACCCTGAATGTTTAATTTGTAATGGGAGCGAGACACTTTATCTGTAATAAGGAATGGCCCTTGCCAACCCATATCTAAAGGATTATCCCCCTTGGGTGATAATACCAATACTTGATCACCTATCTTAGGTGGAGTTCCACCATGAGTAGGCGGAACCAGATGGCACTCTTTACATGACCTGACATATCGTTTGATATCCCGGGTCATCCCCGGCCAGAAATAGGAGAAAGAAAGCCTTTGGATGGTTGCTTTCATCCCCATATGCCCACCGTCCGAGATGGAGTGTACCATTTGTAAGACATGGTTACGATACCTTTTGGGTACCACAAACTGTTCGTGGACGTGATCCATAGTTCCCGCCCTACGGTATAACAGTTTTTCCTTTTCGTAGAAATCACCAGCTACCGGTGGATTTCTAGATTTTGGCAGTTTGCCAAAGCAGGATTGTAAAGTGGGACATGCTGCTTGGGCAGCCCTAATCTCCCGAGATAATGGGTGGATAAGAATTTCGGGTTCACTCAAAGCGGTGCCCTGATTCTGGGTCTGCATAGCACATGTATAAGTTGTGGACTTTGGTTCACCCAGATATACATATTTTCGCCCTAACATGAAGGGATATACTGGATCATCTAGCACAACAGCAGAAACTGTTCCGGTGACATATTTGGATGTCACCTTCACCCTAGCAACTTTAACAAGTTTAGGTTCAGAGCTAAGAGTAGCACCTCTTAACTCAATAGTGTGGTCAGTCAATTGTCCCGGTTTCACCAAGTGAGCTGCAATGGCCGCGTCACTTTCCAGACCCGTGTCATATAAACACGGTACCTGTCTCCCATTTACAGTAACTGTCTCAACTACTGGAGGTCTTTGATTATCACCAGGGGTCCTCCATTGGTGGTTTTTATCCGCCAAAGTCAAACAAGCCGTGTAATGAACAGGGGGTTTGTTTTTGCAAGAACTCGTATGGTGGTCATTTGTTCTGCAATTTTTACAATATTGATTACCCCCTCTATTACCTGTAGGTTGTTGAGGTTGAGATGACTGTTTACTGTTGTAATGACCTGGATTTTGGTGTGGACTACCAGTGTGCCACCTGTCGTCCTTACCTTCAGAGTTATTGTTTTGATACCCCTGATTCTGTGTGGAAGGATTATTTTGGGCCTTATCAGTATGACTAGGTTTAGCAGTACCTGCATCACCATGTGCAGTTAAATACCTTTCGGCTAGTGAAATTATCTCTTCTAATCTAACTCCACCATTTTCAGCTATGAACATTTGGAGAGCTTTCGGGAGACCCTCTTTGAATTGATCTGCAAGCATCATTTCCTGTAGCCCCTCGTAGGTAGAATCAAATTTGCTCAGTCCTACCCACTTCGTAAAATACGTATGTTGTCGTGAGGCGAACTGCGCAAACGATTCTCCCTGAGATCTTTTGGCTGTACGGAACTTCAGCTTGTAGGCTTCTGAGGTTAATTCAAATCTTTGTAAGAGAGCATTTTTGAGGGTATCAAAGTCCCGCTCAAGACCAGGCGGAAGCTTTGTGAATACATCAAAAGCCGGGCCGCGGAGTCCTTGGGAGAGTTTGATATTAAATTTCTCTTTAGGCAGATTGTAAGCTTCACACATGATGACAAAACGATCAAGGTATTCATCCATCTGATCCTCCTTCGGGTTGAAGTGGGCCAGAGGGAAGCTCATGGATCCTTGGGCGAGAGACGGTCCTGAAGAAATGTCACTACTGTGATGGGGAGAACTAGCACTACTGTACCTGGAAGCATCAGGATTTTGCAACTCCAATCTCCTTAGTTCCAATTCATGCTGTCTCAACTGTTCTTCCCTCCTCATTTCCAGTTCTGCTTGCTTCAACTGTCTGTCCAATTCAGCTTGCTTCAGCTGGTTGTCCCATTCAGTTTGCTTCCGCTGGTTGTCCAATTCAGTTTGCTTCAGCTGGTTGTCCAATTCAGCTTGTCGCATCTTCTCTTTGGATTCCATTTCTGCAATTCTAATTCTTTCCTCTCTTGCTTCCTTCTCTCTGTCTTTGATAATGTCCCGTTGTTCCCTTCTCCACTCTCGTTCTGCTTCTTTTACATATTTGCCCAATTCGACACCTTCATACCCTAACAAAGCTCCTTCTTCTCTCAACTCCTCTTTCGTAGGTGGCTTTTCGGAAGACATTATTTGGTAACAAAGTTGGGATAATGTGAAGCACCCTGAAATACACTTACTCACCACTAAGTGATCTGTCCTGAAATTATGCAAGTAATAAATTCACTGACAATATGCACATACACAACTGACGATACAACACAGGGACTTACCCGTCAGCCCACACTCACTTATGATATTGGCCCTACCTTTTTGGAACCAGGTTAACTTATGTTATATTATATTATATTGGCTATCTAGTGTTTAGTTATGCTATACTATACTACTTATTGTAACTATTAATTTCTCTAGTTTTACTTAGTATAGTTTAATATTGAGATCTACTGTGAGGCAACACCTTACTAGAATCTCTAGTGAAAGAAGATTGAAAGTTTGAACTATCTAGACCGGACGATAGCCAACCACTTGTAGCGTAGCGTCAGCTACGAGGATAAGGAATCTATCAACGTGCTGCGGATAGACTTTCTAAGAATAGAAAATTAAGTCACTGGAGAAGACAAGACTGAATAGCTCGTAATTCTAGACGGAGTACAGGTCCCAGAACAAGTCTAATCTTCTGACAGTGTTCAGGCAGACAGGAATGGCGTACAACTATACTGGTTGGATACAGACAGTCTGCCAAGGTTGTCTAGCTACGTGCCTGAAATAAAACAAAGCTCGAGCCCCCAACTCTAATCCCTCTCACCGACACGGAGAAAGACAGAGTAAAATAGTTAAAAGCGACAAACTTTCGTACTTCTCACACAGCTATGACTAAGGTTACTGAGGTAACAACTAGAGGTTGTAAAATTACTCTCACATTAATATTTAATATATGATAACACTTTGGGTGCTCCACTGGAGGCAGCCCTGTACATGAAAAGGGTGGTACACTTCCCTCTATTCTATTGAATATCTAATCTTATGGTTTGAATCTACTAAACAGTCTAATCATTGACATGGCCTGACAAAGCTGGTATTATTTGCATGTAGATGGTGGTGGTGGTGGTGGTGGCCAACGGTAAGTTTGGCCACTTATCTTCTGGTTCTCCGGCTTACACAGTGCATGTAAACCCTAGTTAGTAAGCATAAGTGAGATGGTGAGTGATGCTTCGCAATGAGTCACACAGGTTAGCGCATCTAAAGCTGGGCGCTGAAGGTGTCAAATCCTTCTAATCTTCTGACCACACTTGGGTACGAACACTGCTCTAGGAATCTCTCTAATATATTTTAAATATATTTATGGCCGTAATACGTGCCAAAGATAAAACTCTAACACTTTATAAGTATTTTCTCAGAGCCTAGTGACTAGCATGTTTCTACCCCGACTTTTGGATTGCGAAAGAACGAGGTTAGCTATTTTTCTCCTGACCGGAAGTGGTCGTGCCAGGGAGTTCGTTTCCTTTAATTTATCCGACCAAATTGTAAAATAGTCGTAGCCAAATTTGTAGATTTGGCTGGGTACTCTACTTTGTAAATTCAGCCTCTCCACCAATCCTAGTATAACGTATTATTTCCCACTAGAGTAATAACATCAATTAGCAGTAGATTTATGCTATAGCCATGGGCTGTCTATACATAGATATATAGGAATACAAACGAAATTAAATTCTTCTATAATTACATAAGGGTTTTAAAAAGAATTTACTCCAATTTAAGCAAAAAGATGAAGAGGAAGCTGGGGACTTCGTCACACCACCCAAGACCACAGGTGCTGTCCAGTGTTTCGGTGCCACCCTCTGGCACTCAGGGCATGACTTCACATACCGACGCACATCTTCTGTCATTCCCGGCCAATAGTAATGGCAGGAAATTCGCTGCATGGTGGCGGCAATACCCATGTGTCCACTAAAGGAGATGGTATGCCCCATATGAAGAATCTGGGACCGGTGAGCTTTCGGGACGACCAACTGACCGTATAGGTTGTCTCCCCTTCCTGCTCTCCTGTAGAGTATCATATTCTTCATATAGTACTGCCCCCGTCCTGGTGGATCAGCACTTCTCTGCAGCTTTTTGTAGCAAGGACGTAAAGTAGCATCCTCACTCTGGGCAGTTCGTAGCTCCCCCGGCATTGGGTTAGTCACAATTGCTTCTGCCTCTTCCGTTCTCGTCTGAGAGCGAGACTGTATTGTTCCCATATGGATTGGCTCTCTGGGCATTCCCAGAAAGACATACCGGCAACCGAGGATTACTGGAAAAATGGGATCGGTCAATAAGGCAGCCTTAATTGTGCCGGTGACATATCTTGACCGAATCTCCACGTTAGCAATGGGCAACTTCATGGCCACAGGACTCTTCTGTGCAGGCTGTATTTCCATGGTCTAACCTGTGAATTGTTCTGGGTGTACCAGATCCGCAGAAATCACGGCCTCCCCGTCCAGTCCTGTGTCGTACAAACACTCCACTTGACGACCGTTAACCTCTACCAATTCCACTACAGGTGGTTTTTCCTGGTCCGGAGTCTCTTCTTCGGCCTCGACCTGTTCAGTGGGCTTCAACTTAGGTTTCCTGGGGCATACGACGAATTTAGAGTCTCCTGACTTTCCCCTGCAGTCAATAGCATTGTGCGTGTTTGACTTGCATTGGTTGCACCATTTCCCTGTCCTAGATTTTCTAGTGCCGGACTTGAGTGAGCTCTCCTGGTGGCGAGCTTCCTTGTTGACCTTGTCATTTTCCGTGACAACCTCCTTGGAAGTCACTTGACATGCTGCGAAGTGAGGGCTATTAGCCTTCGATTTGCAGTCCCTCGTATTGTGACTGGGTGACTTACAAATTGAGCACCACTTCTCCGACCACGGTCGTTTTGGGGTGGAGCTTGAAGTGCTCTTGCTTCCCTCCTTCTTCTTCTCTGAACTATCCTCTGGTCTTTGTACATAAGGTTCCCCCTTTTTGGTTCCTGAGTTTTTGGCTTTTTTCTTGTCATATTTCTCCTGACCTTTGGTGTTGGTGGAAAAGTTTTCCCCTGCCTCCCCATGTACCTCGACGAACCGTTCTGCTAATTTTGTCACGAGGTCAATACGTTCCGCTCCTTGCTCTCCCAGGAATGTCCTGAGCGGTTTCGACATTTGCTTCTTCAGCTGGTCGACCACCATGAGTTCTTCCAGACTCTCATAATCATGTGCGAATCCAGTCAAATCCATCCACTTGTGGAGATAGGATTTTAGACGCAAACCGTAAGCGGCAAACAACTCCCCCGGTTCTCGTTTCGCTGCTCGAAATTTTTTCCGGTAGGTATGTGACGTAACCTCGAATCGTTTCAGCAGAGCCGTCTTCAACTCGTCATAATTGTTCTCATGTCCTGGAGGCAGGCGAGAATAAACCTCGTAGCCGGTCCCGCGTAAACCTTGGGATAGCTTAAGACACCATTTGTCACGGTCCAGACCCATAGCAACAGACATGGCCTCGAAGCGTTGAAGGTACTGGTCAATCTTCTCTTTGTCCTCCTCGTAGACCGCTAGAGGAAACTTCATGGCATGGTAACCATGTCCACCTGCTGGGGTTTGGCCTGGGACGGAGGAACCTCCAACTGCCCCCTCAGTTTCTCCATTAGATTGCCTCTTCAACTCGAGTTCCCTCAACCGGTACTCGTGCTCCCTTTTCTGAGCCTCCTGCTCCGCTTCCCGTTTCCTAGTAGCTTCCTCAACTTCAAGTTTCCTAGCTGCCTGCTCAGCTTCCAATTCCAGTTTCTTGGCTGCCTGCTCAGCTTCCAATTCCAGTTTCTTGGCTGCCTGCTCAGCTTCAAGTTCCATCCTTCTAGTTGCTTGCTCAGCTTCTATCCTCTTAGTTTCTAACTCCATCTTCCTCAATTCCAACTCAGCCTTTCGATCATCTCTTTCTGCTTGACGATACTCTCTCTCCACTTCCTGTATGTAATCCGTTAGCGCAGAACCTGACAATCCCATTTCTTCCCCCTTTGCCCTTAGTTCTGCTGTGGTTTGTTTAGGAGTGACCATTTCAGAGAGGTAAGCTAGCAGGTTAAGTACAATTTTACTGCAAATTAATATATAGATATATGAACAAGATGGCTTTCCAAGATGGCGGCGCGATGACTCGTTGTTCTTGGGGGAGACGCTGTTCAGTGTTTTTCTGTGGATTCCCTATGGAAATTCCCGTGAAATTCGTGTGGATAGTGTTTTTCCTTTGGATTATGTAATGTTATTTCGTGTTCGTTAATTGGAAGTGTTCAAAAGAAGCCACGGAAGGCAGGTGGTGGATGAAATTATGAGGGCAGCCGACAGATATTTGTTGGTTATGGTCTCGAGTTTCGCGACGGCAAGCTTTCTCTCTTTCGAGAGACAATGATTGCGGTCATCCGGCCAGTATGGTCACTGCCATAGAGGAAAGCAACGGCAAACTACCTCTTTGAAATTGCCTAGTTTATTATGATTTGCTTAAAGACTGATCATCGCAAGACAAGGACAGAGACATTAAAATTAGGAACATGGAACGTTAGGACGTTAAACAACGACGGAAAATTAGAGAACATAACACAAGAAATTCAAAGAGAAAAAATTTATATATTAAGTATGTGCGAAACGAGATGGACAGGAGCAGGCATCAAGATACATAAAGATTTTAAGATTATTTATTCTGGAGGTGAGGATCGACATAGGGGAGTGGCAATAATTTTGGACCGGAAAACATCAACGTCTGTTCAGGGATATTGGGCCGTGTCGGACAGAGTTCTACTAGTTAAATTGAGTGGCAGACCTTTTAACATAAATGTTATTCAAGTATATGCCCCAACAGGAGAGTCCAGTGAAGATAGTGTAGAGGAATTTTATAATGACATAGAGTCTGCCTTAAAGAAATGTAAAAATTCAGAAATAAACATCATAATAGGGGACTTCAATGCAAAAGTAGGAAATCAAGGGGATAGATACACAGTAGGAAACTATGATTTAGGAGAGAGAAATGAAAGAGGATACAGACTAGTAGAGTGGGCAAAAGAACAGGAAATGATTGTAGGAAACACCTGGTTCAAGCCACACCCTAGAAGATTATGGACCTGGAGGAGTCCTGATAGCAGGATTAGAAACCAGATTGACTACATTCTCATTAGCAGAAGATTTAGAAACGCGCTAACAGTAGCAAAAACAGTTCCCAGTGCTGATTGTTATAGTGACCACAGACTACTCACAGGAACATTGAGGATAAAGTTGAAGAAAGTCAAGTATACAACAGGGAACACTAAATATGATTTGTGTACATTGAGTAATGACAAGGAAATACAAAACAAATTCAACATAGAAGTACAGAACAGATTTGAAATATTGTCTGATCTAGAGATCCTATTCCAGGATGTGGATGATCAATGGGAAATGTTAAAGAATTCAATCAATGTGGCTGCAGAAACAACTATTCCAAAATTAAAGAAGGTGGGTCGTAAGAAATGGATGACTGAGGAAATTTTACACTTAATGGAAACAAGAAGACTCAACAAAAATAATCCTGCCAAATATGAAGAAATTCACAGACAAGCCAGAATATTATGTAGGAAGGCAAAAGAATCATGGCTTGAGGAAAAGTGCTTAGAAATTGAAAAACAACACAACAGTCAAAATACCAAATTAGTGCACAAAAGAATTCAGGAACTTACTAATAAAAGAACAAGTACATAACAGGCTGTCTAAAAACTAAAGATGGCAAAGTCATAATAGAAAAAGATCAGATTCTACATGTATGGACAGATTATGTGAAAGACCTGTATAATGATAACAGAGAGGAACAGTATGCTATTAGATTTAACAATGAAGGACCAGCAATTTTAAAGATGGAGGTTCAAAATGTTCTTAAGCATATGAAAGCTGGCAAGGCCCCCGGTGCAGATAACATCACAACAGAAATGATTAAAGCTCTAGAAGAATTTGGACTAGAGCAAGTCACTAGACTGCTGAACACATTATATGATACTGGAGATATACCTTCTGAATTATGTAATTCGGTATTTATTGCAATCCCAAAGAAATCAGGAGCCTTAGAATGTGATCAACATAGAACAATTAGTATAATGAGTCACATCACAAAGATTTTGTTACGAATTATCATGCAAAGAGTGAGGAAGAAAATACAACCTGAAATAGGGGAAGAACAATGTGGTTTTGTAGAAGGAAAGGGTACAGTAAATGTTGTGTATATGCTGCGAACAGTTATTGAACGTGCTTTAGAAGTAAACAAGGATATACATCTTTGCTTTATTGACTACACAAAGGCTTTTGATAGAGTTAGACATGTCAACATTGTGGATATGCTTGCAGATCTACAAATTGATGGGAAAGACATTATTAGACTTATAAAAAACATATATTGGAAACAACAAGCTGCCATAAGGATTGATAATGAAGTAGGACAATACCAACCTATTAAGAGAGGTGTTAGGCAGGGATGTGTAATGTCGCCAGATCTTTTTTTCCCTATACAGTGAAAATATTTTCAGAAATGTAGATGACCTAAATGGAATCAGCATTGGAGGACGAAACATAAATAACATTAGATATGCAGATGATACAGTATTGATTGCAGATAATGCACAGGATCTGCAACAATTAGTAGACGCTGTTGTTGTACACAGTGAGCAGCAGGGGTTGGAATTAAATTGTAGGAAGACACAGGTTATGGTCGTCACTAGGAAGAACGAAGTACCACAATGTAATATACAAGTAAATGGGAATAATCTTCAACAAGTGAATCGGTTCAATTATCTCGGAACAGTCCTAACATCTGATGGCAGATGCCTTGAAGAGATTAGAACAAGAATCGCCATTGCGAAAGTAGCCTTTAGCAAGATGAAAAACATTCTGACCAATAAAATGATGTCAATTGAAACGAGAAAAAGAGTGTTGAGGGGATACATAGAGCCTGTTCTTTTGTATGGATGTGAAACTTGGACAATGTGCAGTCAAGCTGAAAAACATCTGATGGCTGCAGAAATGTGGTTTCTGAGGAAAATGCAAAGAATACCATGGACAGATAGAAAAACCAATGACCAAGTACTACAAGAGACAAATGAAAATCGTAGATTGATTAGAGAAATTAGACGTAGACAGTCAAAATGTTTTGGACATGTTATGAGAAGAAATGGACTGGAGAACTTAGTGACAGCTGGCAAGATCGAAGGGAACAGACCAAGAGGAAGACCGAGAGGAAAATACCTGGATGGCTTGGCCACATGGCATGGACGAGACAGGAACACTGAGCTGATCCACGACTCTGGTGATCGAGTCAAATGGCGAATCATGACCGCCCACGCTTTCCGGCATGGCACATGATTGATTGATTGATATGAACAAGTACTATAAATCTATATATTCACCAAATCCAGCACACCACAACACAATCACTCAGTGACAAGAGTAGAATCAGGACCACAGATCTATGCAGACGTGTGAAGTGTGAACAGGTAAGATATTTTTCCTAACCCCTATCCACATTCACTCTAACTAGATTCTCCAATATAATATCTCCGTCTTATAACTAAGGATCCCGTGTCAAAAGACCCCGTTGTCAGAAGATCCCACTGTCAAAGGATCCTGCTTGCAGGAGATCTCGCTGTCCAAGGATCACGTGTACGAGAGATCCCACCATCCAAAGATCCCGTTTACGAGAGATCCCGCTGTCCAAAGATCACGTGTACGAGAGATCCCACTGTCCAAAGATCCCGTTTACGAGCCCCCAATAATGTCGTGTCTTAATCTAAAGTGTCGTCCCTGGAGTGAGGGGAGTCAACACCCACATTATATTTTACCCCCTTCCTAATAACCTGGAGAATCCACCAGCTTCCGTCCAACACACTCCATCAGCCCGTGGACACCTTTTCCTATCTCTCTCTCTCTCTCTCTCACTGTCGTACTATGCCCCCTTTCATTCTCCCCAACGCAACATATTCAAAAACTCATTCTTCCAACAATTAATAAAGATTAATTTATTAAAAGAAAATTGTAATGTACGTGAGGCGTGTATGCAAAGAAAATGTGTGTTGTGTATTCTAATGTAAATGTAGAGGTCAGACTACAAAGTTCATGATCAGAGTCCACTCATCATGGCAAGGATTACACGACATCACAAGAATCAGCACAATGGACCTCACCGAAGTCGTGTCCTTCTCTCCAGACATGTCCTCCTCCAGGGGCTCTGATGACCATGAAATCTGATTCCCATTCAAATCTATAATCCGTGAACGATACTATTTTTGTTCCTAACAAAAACTGTTCCTAATAGTTTATAGAAACTCAGACTTCATAATTCCTGCGCAGTGAAAAAAAACAACAACAATGGAACACTGTCCCATGAACATGTTGATTTTCCTTCTTGCGAAATGTTCTACAGTTCTCTTTATTTTCTCGTTATTGTCCTAATGTTATAATTTCCTTGATATGTGGAACAACTACACTTCAATGTTAGGTTTCGTCTAATGTGACCATCAGTCCCTACTGATCTAGTAATAAGTGGACTGAACATCCATCATCACTGGTGTGTTAACGAATGGTATGACCTAAAACTCATTCGGTATTTATCCTGTAGGATACTTATACGATTCAGCTCCACTGAGCAATGTTGATCAACTTCTTCGAGCATAGTCCCATTGAGAAAGTTGCTGGCCAATCTTTCTGCATCACAATTTATCCGGGATAGGATTTTTTCAATTGTTCTGTGGTCTTCATCGCGACCAAAGGGAACCTGTAAAATATATAACACAGCTGGTGATAGCCTCCCCGTCACTGATCTCTATTAGATAATCGTGGCCATTAGCCCTGCTCAGAAAAATACAGAGAACCTAACTCTGTCAGGGACAGATGACTCAACACATTTGTTTTCATCAGGCCAAGACAAGAAAACAAAACAACAAACAGAATGCGGAGCCCCGCCCACCAGGGACACCCACTGGAATATTCCAATTATCCCCCATTACTCAATTCTCAACTAGTAAAGCTTATGAATACATCACTACTCTATTTTCAACTAACAGAGCCAATTATCACTTCGTTACTCTAGCTAGTTTCAACCATGCTACTGCCTAAATTAATTATGACTAATTACACAATATGATCTACCTTAAGCAACACTGCAGTCTACCAATCACATCTACATTTGCCATAACAGGCACATGAAAGATTAATCCACTTAATTCACACATGGTAGACATTTTTTTTTCATCTCTAACTGCAGTGTCAAGGCGCTACCGCCTAGATCAACAATTCGAGTTACACTGCCGTCCAAATCATATTTTCTTGGCAATCAGCCCTGAATTGTTTACGTGACGTATTGACCTCCAACTCTAGCTGCTTTCATGGGCAATAATTCATTTCATCATCAGTGCTTCCCCTTAGATTAAATTACTACAAGAGTTATCTGATCTTGTTCACAGTTATCTCCCTTGTCCCGACATCCACACAAGCCCGTTGCGTGTCATGAGCACCTGACCACAATTTCGTGAACTGTCAAAGGCGGCGTATTGTTTCATCTCACTCACTTCCCTTCCCCGTAAACATCTGCAGCTGTTACTTTTGACCGTCCTGGGATTTTTTGACATCCGATTTGTTTTTCTCTGTCTGTGTTAAAGCAGTTGTGGCCTTGAAAACAGGCCGTTTAATCAGAATTCGTATATTGTCATCAACTGGTTAATCACGGTGTTTTTCTCGTGACATATAGAAGCACTGTATTCTCGAGCCAATCGCTAAATACATTGCCATTCATCTCATTATGATAATCCCTATTGTCTGTATGATTTGATACGAACACGAGTCCGGCATTCTGTAGTAATCCATTTTGAGTACTACCAGCATGGGCTATGACGAAACGCTGTCCTTTAATACTGGGCACATATTGCTTTATCTTTCCGTCCACTGATTGCCTTTCCTTTTCACTTGTGTGGTGCGAATTGATCCAGGTTTCATCCAAATACACTATGTCATAATTTTATTTGCGCATTTTCCTTATTTCACGTAGGTATCTGCTTCTCGTGGCTCCTAAATGCTGTTGCTCGCAAATTATATTTCTACCTCCCTTGTACTTTCTAAACTGAAGCCTTATATGAAAGAACCCACTTTAATGACACATCTCTGAAGATACTGCGACACCACTGAACACTCCCCGTTTCACTTCCCAAGGCTCTTTTCGTAAGGCCAATCTCGTGAAGAACGTGAAAATTTACTATTGAACGCTCATGTTTCCTCGTAAATTTGTAATACTTCTAATACTGTACACCTCATCTCTGTCCCGTAAAGCCAGTGATAGTCTCCTCACCCGATAGGCCCAGTCAAAACCAAGTTGCAGGAGCCTACACCCTGATCAACAGTAGCCGTAGTCACGACCGGTGACTGAACTACGCACTATTCACATTGATGTAGTAGAGAGTGGAGTCCATACCACTAACCAGGCAGTACCTTTCAACTTACCATCCAGGAGATCAAGGATCAACAGATAAGTGGCTAACAACCCGGTTGCCACTTCACAGCAATCACCAATTTATGTCCGCTATCGGACAATACACATTGTCAGTGATTTTAACATCCCATATCGAATTGATGTACACTACTATAATAATTTAGGTTTACCAGAGATCTGCGTATCTCTTATGTGTCCGTGAGTTCCCCGTGGGTCTCACGTAGTGTTCTTAGAATTAAACAGCTATGTTATGTTTGTAATTATAACAAACTGCGTCTGTCATTATAGAATTAGATTAACGGCATCATCACCTGTTGAGTGAGAATGAATTAGATGCTGGGGACTCATTATTCATCCAGGCACAATAGCAGGAACCAATTGGCATACTGTCTTCGTTTGTTAGTACAGTTGGTCGTCATAACTTTCCGCCTGGCACTGTTTAGAAGTAGTGATCCTTTCTGGGACGTTGAAAATCATCCTTCTAGAATTGCGAGCCTTTTGATCGCTTCTTCAGCAGTGGTAAGACTCTCTATTCGTAGAAG
>CAWUFQ010000568.1:45000-236536 GCA_963921405.1 Cepaea hortensis
AGACGTCTAGAGGGAAAGTAAGGATGAGGCGCAGGAAGTATATGGACCAAGACCAATCGGGTCGAAGGAGAGATGATGGAATCGTAGGACCTTTAACAGTGACAGACGACGGACGCCTCGACCAACTAAAGCAAAGTTTGCAGAGAAGATTTCCATTGAAACGACATCAAGGGAGGAGGTTTCTTAGAAGGTGTCTTAGAAACGAAGAATCAGAAAATTTCGAGTAGAAATTGCGCTACTGGGGAAGAGGGGGACCTGTCCAAATAACCCATAAATGTCAGAGTAAGTGCTGATAAAACTATATGAGAGTTCGGGCTGGAGAAAAGTTGTTTCTCGACCTTTTTCTTTATTAGTGGGCATTTGTGACGGGCTGTCCCGAATCTCAGATCGTTTTTAATAGATTGAGATAGCCCTCAGTAAACCCCACGTATATATTTATGTATTGTTATATCCATATATTAGCTAAGATCGTCGGTGTTTAGTGTATGTATAGACATAAAACTATAGAGAGAGATAAAATACGATTTTTTCTAATAGTTAGAAGTAGATGTAGTCTAGATTTTGTTTACACGCCAAGAAATCAAATCAGGCTGAAAATAATATTCAGTTTGGCTGGGAATTTAATTTGGCTACAGGAAGTCGAGGAGAGCTCTCCCCTTCAGGAAGATAACTCTCCTGTAAAAACCCTAAAATCTGCCATTTTGACAATTCGGCTGGAAGGTGGCAGGAGCTAACCATCACGTCAACTGGCTAGAATAGAACACTTGTCTGTGTCTTAGACATTTTTTTCTGGCTCTTGTTAAGCCGAACCACCCATTAAAACATAGAAAAGCCAGTGATAATCTCCGCACCCGATAGGCCCAGTCAAAACCAAGTTGCAGGAGCCTACATCCTGATCAACAGTAGCCGTAGTCACGACCGGTGACTGAGCTACGCACTATTCACATTGGTGTAGTAGAGAGTGGAGTCCATACCACTAACCAGGCAGCACCTTTCAACTTACCATCCATAAGGCCAATGATCAACAGATAAGTGGCTAATAACCTGTTTGCCACTTCACAGCAATCACTAATTTATGTCCGCTATCGGCCAATACACATTGTCAGTGATTTTAACATCCCATAGCGGATTGATGTACATTACTATAATAATTTAGGTTTACCAGAGATCTGCGTATCTCGTATGTGTCCGTGAGTTCCCCGTGGGTCTCACGTAGTGTTCTTAGAATTAAACAGCTATGTTATATCTATATCTATAAAACACATTGTATGTATGTATGTGGGTAGGGATGTATTTGATGCGTTCGATAACGGTCCATCCGATTGAGATGAAATTTTCTACACGTCTTCTTTTCATTCCCGTGCAACCAACTGTCATAGTTTTTTTTATTGTAGAATCGGCTATGTACTTACTAAAATTTAATAATTAAATTACATGACTTAACATAAGAAATAATATATAAAGAGACATAACTTTTAGTAGCATTGCTATATCTTAGGTTAAGTCCCCTGGCTATAGATAGATATATATATAGATAGATAGATAGAGACGGTGGGATAGACGGAGGGAGAGACGGACGGGCAGACAGACAGACAGACAGACAGACAGATAGATAGATAGATAGATAGATAGATAGATAGATAGATAGATAGATAGATAGATAGATAGATAGATAGCCGGGCCGGGTCGTCAGACAGACAGACAGACAGACAGACGGGAACGGGAACGTATATGGCTACTTATATGAATTAAATTAGATGCTCCCCATCAGGGGCTGGGTGAAGCCAGGCCGGGTCAGACAGACAGACAGACAGATAGATAGTCGGGAACGGGAACGGGAGCTTATATGACTACTTATATGAATTAAATTAGATGCTCCCCACCAGGGACTGGGTGAAGCCGGGCCGGGTCAGACAGACAGACAGATAGACAGACAGACAGATAGTCGGGAATGGGAGCTTATATGACTACTTATATGAATTAAATGAGATACTCCCCACTAGGAGCTGTGCGAAGCCGGGCCGGGTCAGACAGACAGACAGACAGACAAACAAGCAGACAGACAGACAGACAGACAGACAGATAGATAGATAGATAGATAGATAGATAGATAGATAGATAGATAGATAGTTAGATAGATCCCCACCAGGGCCTGGACGAAGCCGGGCCGGGGCAGCTAGTTTGTAATTATAATAAACTGCGCCTGTCATTATAGAATTAGATTAACGGCATCATCAGAATGTGTGACGAGTGAAATGACTATATCTATACTTATCTGTCTTATCTCCTGTTATATGACAATGAATTAGATGCTGGGGGCTCATTATTCATCCAGGCACGGTGTCACGAATTTGCAGCCTTTACTTCCCAGAACAATTTGCTGTTCACTTTTGATAGGCCATGTAGAAATCAACAGACGAACAAAACTGTTTTCTCTATATTCAAGGCTATACCGTCTTGACGTAAGCTTGCAAAGCCTGCAAGTAAACATACCACCAGGAATGTCTTTATATCTGAGAAGTGTAATTTGACACCAGTCAAACTACCCAGCCAGTCAAGATTCAAAGGGTTACGGGTCAAACTGATAATTACACCCACAGGATGGCAGACTCCATGGACTGTGCAATTAAAACCGACCAGGCATGACACCTGATAAGCAGAGGTAGGAAATCACGCAACCGTGATGGCTGACCTCCATCTGAAAACAGACTAGAGGTGCAAGGTGTGAAATCACTGATAAGACTCAGACTGGCAGACTCAGGGAGGTGTGAACCAGGTCTCATAAGGCAATTAACACTGAGCCTGTGGGCTTTGTACCAGACAGAGGGGAGTCTGCACTGTAGGAATGTGTGAAACATTTTATTAGGGCAAGACTGGAGGAATGAGAGTGATAGCAAGTTTTGCAGTTAGGATTGCAATTAACGTCAGGGGGAGATAAGAAGAATTTATGAATGGAATTCCTAGGAGATAAGTGTCTACTGCTAGGCTAGGTATAAAAACCCATGCTAGACCTGTTCCCTTTAGATTAAGTCTGACTTCAGAACAGGTAGGCAGCCAGCTCAATGTTTGGTAGTCATATGTATGATTCTTATGTTGCTAGATTTCACTAGAAAAGTTATGTCTTAGTAAGTCAACTCTTTTAGATGTATGTACTGATTTTCAGTCTATGTCTGACCTAGGTTACTTCAAGAATTATCATTGCTTCAGGTTTAGTGAGTGTATATCCTATTGCTATCAGAGTTGTTCTTACTATACCTTTTGGGAGGCAGACTTTGGACTTTCATTTATCATGTTAGATGTCTGTTACTCTATGGACACTATTAGTTTCTCAGTCGTTGTAGATAATCAGGTTACTACAACTTGTTTGAATTTCCTACTGTATATTAGGAATACTTTCATATGCCTAATGTTTAAGTATATGTCATATGAATATACGATGCTAGGACTATGCTTCGTACATATTCTTTTTGTGTATATACGTCTCATTTCGTATACATACAAACTAACTAGTGCATTATGCTATTATGTTAAAGTATCATATGTCTAGTTTAATTAATATGTTTATGTGTATTGGATGATTGATATATTGATTTGTCATATGCAAACCTACCAATATGAAGTGTTATGTTATTGGGTGCGCATTGGCACCTTGCCTATTGGTTGCATTTGTAGCAGAAGTGTAATGGTACAGACATTACCCACAATTGTTATAGGGTATATGGTGCTAAACCTTTTCATTATATGATGGAAGGTAATTCACGGAAGTCTGGCACAGATACTGGTCACGGCTAGTAAGCCCGGATGATCAGGCATTATTATAATACCATTACCGACCCTGCGAGCTGCTAAACCAACTTTGGACGGAGCGGCTCTACGACACAGAATTTCTGTATTAGCGACATGGACATGGGGCGGCAGAAATGTAATCATTACAGGCGTGTGAGACAATTGAAAATCCCGTCCCAGACTAAAGACAGTAGGGAGAAGGAGGATGCTGAACGCAGTAGAGCTGGAAGATACACTTGGCCAGACTGGTCATTGTATATGTTTGTGTTATGATATGTTTACTTAGGATTGCGCTGATGTAGAACTAGATATAACACATTCTTTACTTTCTTTCAAGCTCTCACAAGGAGCACCTATGTTATAGATCTCAAGAACGAGTGACTAGGTAGAGTCAGGACTGGCAGGCGTCAGAATACCGGCAAGCTGTTCTTTTTTTGAGTCTACTGGAGAGTGGGGATCTGGACCACAGATCCAGATAGATCAAGTAACAAGTTACGTAATGTTTCTCATCACTATCTATATGATATCATCATCATCATTTTGAATAACATCCAATGTTTAATATGATTAGTAAATAAATGTTGTTGTATTGTAACTCATAGTTCTGTCATTATATTTTTTTCCAATTGTGCATACGTGTTGTGTGTGTACATTGGTGGGGGTTCACTTACACACCAAGGAAAGGAGCAGTCAGGGAGAAAAACCTGTACTAGGATAGTTGTCCTTAAACTTTAATTCAGACGTAAAAATCTTATCTAGCTAACCTTCTCTTTCCTATTCCTTGGCGAATATTCAGCACAGTTCATTTCAATTTTGTAACGAGCCACTTAGAGCTGTACGTTGGATATTCATGGGCCTAATCTATAGTTCAGCCATATAGATTTTGTCCCTAGTCAGTTTCTGACTATTTGGGGTTGCTCGCCAGTAACTAATACTTTCATCTAGCCGGTGGGGCACCCCGACTTCTGACACACGGTAGCAGGAATCAATTGGCATACTGTCATCGTTTGTTAGTACAGTTGGTCGTTATAACTTTCCACCTGGCACTGTTTAGAAGTAGTGATCCTTTCTGGGACGTTGAAAATCATCCTTCTAGAATTGCGAGCTTTTTGATAGCTTCTTCAGCAGTGGTTAGTTAGACTCTCTATTCGTAGAAGTCTATTTTGTATCTACTTTGATCTATTGTCCATCCTAGTAGTATACGCTACACTACAGCCTGTGAGACCTGGACACTTACTAAATAAGCTGAACAGCGCATTAATGCCTTTGACTATAAATGTTATAGACGAGTTCTAAGAATGTCTTGGGTAAAGACAAGAACAAATGCATCCACACCCCAAGAGCTGAATATTGAAGAAGGTTGGCTATTAAAGACGATAAAACAAAGAAAATTGAAATATTTCGGTCACTTGAAACGTCACGAAAGTTTGGAGAGAACAATAATGGAGGGGTATATGCCTGGGAAGAGAGGAAGAGGAAGGCCAAAGAGAAGATGGGTGCAGGATGCTGCGGATGATCTCCACATGGTTGTATCGAACGCGGGATATCTTGCTTATGATCGAGAGGTTTTTCGGAAGGTTGTTATGGGAGCGAGGTTCTGCAAAGGACATGCTACTGAATGAATGAATGAATGAATGAATGAATGAATGAATGAACGAACGAATGATATACCTCGTACATAATGATGTTAGTTCTAGTTACATGTTGCTTAATCTTTCCTCTAACATCCCTAGAACCATCTATCCATAATACATTTTCCACTGCATGGGTAGATGAGTAGGTCACATATTCGATGAGTGGTTTTCTTTGTAGTTCGCCTTTCTTGCAATCCAACCCCCACCCCTTCCGCTTGTAAAATCTTGTCTGTGTGTATGACAGAATGCCGCGAGTGCACCAAAATGCATTCCTACAGGGAATTATTCAATAAAGAGAGAAAGGAAGAAATAGAGGAATAAAATCACGCTTCTCAGCTGCTATCCAGACATGACACCGAATTGCGCTGAACGCATGACGCAAGCAGTCTGTGTTATCACAAGAGTGGTAAAACCACACAGACACAATGGCGCCTTCTCTCCAAGAGCGACCCTTGCTACGTCAACAGTGCGAACCTCGGGTAGCGGGGTAGGGGTTTCAACTAACCACCCTATCAAAGGAGAAGTAAGGCGCCTACTTCCCTCCGCTAGCCTACTCGACACCCTTGGGCAAGGTGGAGTACCCGTTTAGCCCCCCGAGCAGGGTTACGTTCCCGGGTAGGTGGAACCCGTTAGCTTTGGACAGCAATCCATCTAGGAGACGGAAAACTCCAAATATAAACCCCCAAGTTCAAGGTGGACCAGCGTGCTGAGGAACTGGATGGCCATGGGTTAACTGGTCGTGAACGTTGGACGTCTGACAGGCGTGCGGGGCGGCATCAGGCGTATGGACTCCTGCGGGACATCCCCTGCCTCTTCCCTAGCAAGCAGGCAATGCTAGGGTGATCGTTTATTTCCTGCAATATCCAAACGTTGCCTATGGATTTATTTAAACATGGGAATCGTCGCCGGAGCTACGGAGCACGTGCTCTGCGCTTGACACACCCTTCAGAGGCTAGCGAAGAGAGAGTGAGGAGGAGAAGACGAGGAAATGGTGTGAGACGACGGCATAGAAATAGGAGGGCAGGCGCCAGGAGAACAAGACGAAAAGTGGAGAGACTAGGTTTCAACTATGTAAGAGTGGGATACTGGAATTGTCGCAGTGCCAGACAGGGAGGTCCTATATTGGAGAGACTAATATATGATTTTGACGTCCTCATGCTCCAGGAGCTAAATACAGACAAATACCATTGCCCTGGGTACGCCAGTTATATAAACCCTACTGGGCAGAAGAGACATGGACAAGGTCTGCTGTTGAAGGAAGGAGTGAAGCGTGTGGTACTCGACTTGAGCCAGTGGAATCACAGTGCAAGAGAGGTCCAGGGTATACAAATGGAGATTTGTGGCTTAAGTTGGAACATCATAAATGTATATGCCACAGTGGACTGTTTTATCAGAAAGGAACATTGGGACTGGCTTAAGGAACTGGAGGAATTACCAGGTGATAGGCTACTCATATGTGGAGACTTCGATGCAAGGAACAAAGATTGGGACAGTAGCGGAGAAAACCGACAGGGAATTGCCCTTGCAGATGCCATGGTGGACTCCGATGTGGTCTGCATAAATGATGGTAGGCCGACAAGAATGGCAATGAGGCCTGGCGATGCAGACACAGCTATTGACTTGGCACTTGGTCTCCGAGTCATCAGTCCTTGATGTAAAGTGAAATGTTTTGAATGACCATGGGAGTGATCACATGCCATGCTCAGTCCTGATCTCTAAACCCAGGAAAGTTAAAGCTGGGAGAGCGCGCAAGACCTTCCGGTATGAGTGGACCGATTGCCTTCTTGGACGCCTCAGACAAGGGGCCTGCAACAGGACTGTTAAAACTCACTTTTTGCAGCCCCATGGTGGACCCCAGAAGTAGACCATGCTTGGAAAGCAAAGAGAGCTGCAGTGAAGCAGCTAAAGAAAGTGCGACAGACACTTCGAAGCTCACGAGAGGAAGTGGACACAGCGGAAAATGTCAAGAAAGACAAGGTGGAGATTTTCAAGCGCTGTGCTGCAAAGGCCAAAAAGGCAAAATGGGAATGTTTCATGAAGGAGATTGGAGGTGATAAAACACTGCAAAAATTCTGGAAACTGCACAGGAAAATGCAGAGAAAAGATCGGCCGATGATAGTGGGAACAATCTATAGAGATGATGGTGTGCGCGTGACAACAGACAAAGAGAAAGGGGAGGCGTTTCTCCAGAAATTTTTAGAGCAGACCAATCATAATGATGCGGACACCAGGGATGCAGTTAGAGAGGAGCTATCTGGCACCACGAAGAATATGAAGTATGAAGACATCATACGGGTGGAAGATGTTAAACACATTTTGAAAAAGGCAAAAGACACGGCACCAGGGCCCGATGGGGTCAGGTATGGCCACATGAAGGGTTTGAGCGTAGCAGACCTGGAGGAGATGACCGACTGCTTTAACCAGAGCATTCGGTCAGCATCAGTACCGCAGGATTGGTGCACAGCTATCTCATCCCTCTCCCAAAACAATTCAAGGATCAGTCAAAGCTTAGCGGCTTTAGGATCATCACCCTTCAAAATACATTTGGGAAGGTTTTAGAGAAGATAGTCGCTGTTAAGCTGCAGGATTTCTTGGAAAGGGGGAAGCTTCTTCCAAGAGGCCTGGGGAGCTACAGGCCAGGAAAAGATACCTGGTCTAATGCAGCCACTTTTGCCTTTGATGTTTATGAGGGGTTCCAGAGTAGACAGGAAACGATGGCGGTAGCACTTGATCTCGAGGATGCGTACAATAGAGTTCGATATGATATTTTGATGACCGCACTGATGGAGAAGGGGGTCAATCCCTGGTTGGTGAACTGGATAGCAGCCGTCCTGCTCTCTCGTCGGGTTGCTCTCCGTCTGGGCGCATGGACCTCAGAGCCACATATGTTAACCCCCGGGACTGCCACAGGGATCTGCAGTCTCACCGGTGCTCTTTAATTTGTATACGAGCAAGATTGCAAACCTAGAAGCACCAGGGGTTGGAAGAATACTAACATTTGCAGATGATATTCTTGCATATAGGCAGGGGAGAGATAGGGAGCAAACAGCCCAGGAATTACAGGCGACAGTAGATAATGTGATTGACTGGTGCACATAAATGAGTGCTGTCATCCACCCGGAAAAGGCGGCTGTTTTGTGATGCTCTCTGGACAACAGGATTGTAAGAGCTGATGTCCCAAGCTTCGCGATAGATGGTAGAAATGTCAGCAGAGAGAACAAACTGAAGCATCTGGGGACCACATTTGACAGGAGCCTATCCTTCAAGGACCATATGGAGACGGTTGTGACAAGAACTCAAAAGGGACTCAATGCACTTAAAACTATGGCTGCAATGGACATAGAGCAGAGAATGCTTTTCACACTATACCAGCACATGAAATTCTCAGTAATTGATTATGGATTAGGTCTGCTCACTGTCTCAGAGAGTCAGCTGGTGAAGCTAGAGCGCATACAGAACGAAGCTATCCGGGTCATTCTGGGATGCACTAGAGACACCCCAGTAGTGTGTATGCGTTACATCCTTTGTCTGCTGACTGTTGCTGGTAGGCTCAAGGTGATGCAGGCGAAGGCATACCTCAGAGTAGCTGCAGACACAGACCACCCACTGCATGAGGCGCTGGACGCAGTTAAGGGTCAGCGACTGATAAGAGGGAAATCATGGATGGCTCAGGCGGAGGATACGATCAGACAGGTGTGCCCCTTGGAGAACATTAGGCGTGGAGAGGAATGGGTCAGAGTGCCAGCGGAGCAGTCAGACTTGTGCAGAGTTATAATCACATTAAGCCGAGAGTGCAGGGAATGGCCAGCAGGGGCCACGGAAGTGGAAATCCAGCAACTAATTCAGGACAATGCTCACTCGAGTGATGTGATTATCTACACAGATGGTTCGGTGTCAAGAGGTGAGAGAAGTGGCTGGGGTTTCATAGCCAAAGCTAATGGTCGATGTTTGGGGCAGGAGAGCCTGGCATATGATAGCACAACATCCAGCTTAAGAATGGAAGTGGGGGCAGTCACTGCGGCTCTCCGCTGGATGGAGAATACGACACACGCACACATCGTGATTGTAACTGACTGAGAAAGCATGCTGACGAGGGTGAGGACGGGCAGACTTCGTGCGGAGTGGCTTGCTTCGCTTCGGAGGTCACGGGTGACAAGCATCGCCTGGATCTTTTCTCCGGGGCATGCCGGTGTGCTGGGAAATGAACAGGCGGACAGATTGGCTGGCTCTGCAGAACTTGGTGGAGTATTGATACATGACAAGGCAGACGTGGTTGCGGCCTTGTGTGAGCACGTGTACACCTCGGAGGAGCAAATGGATCACCATGGTCTGGCAAGAATGAGACAACGAGGAGTGACGAAGGGATCTGGTCGACGCTCAACGCTCAAAGGAAAGGCGAGACGGACTTATAATCAGATTGCTACTGGTACTATTAGTGTTGGAACTCTTCGCTGGCTGCTGAGGATGGGGACGGAGCACTTATGGGAATGCCCCGAATGCTGTGATGTCAATTCCTAAATCAATCAATCAATCAATCAATCAGTGCGAACCGGCCCACCACTTGACTAGAGGCAATTAATTACCTGTAGAAAGTGCAGGGTCTCAGAATGATAACACAGACGGACGGACGGCCACACAGAGTGGCCTATGGGCAATTAACACTAGACGGACTGGAAGACTCAATGCATTGTTAAGCGGACCCACGTGAAGTGGCCAGACAATTCAGTCTCCACTGTGAAAGAGATGTAGGGGTGGGCTGAATAAGGAACGCCAGAGGGTGTGAGTGAATGGAGCCAATTGAAACGTTAGGAATGTAAATTGTAACTTAAAACGGACAGGGAGGTGCCACAGAGATTTAAGGGCATTTGTCGTACTTAGTATACATACGCGTGCATAGATCTATTCAATTTAGATTCGTAAAATTTTGAAACAGATATGAACTATCTCCTTGTATACGTTTTTATTCTTAGGAATGTTATTTCCTTGTAACTTAGACGTATGCTTCGATATCTGATCTAGGTCATTCATGAACTATCATTGTCTCATGTTACTTGATGAAGCTGGGGCAATGGTCAACCCAACAAAGGCAACAGTGACTTAGTTCTCGTTGAATAATCATATTCAAAACAATGTTTTCCCGTGATGAATTTGAATAACGAAGACACAAACAATAGATTGCACGATTTATTGCCTGGCATATTTCGCTGCATCTCGTCAGGTACATACTGCAGAAATCACACAACTTACGTGAATTAATTAGATAAATCCTTCAAACTGAAATATACACACATGTTCGCACAGTAATGTCGATTGTCTACCACGGTAATTTTAAACTGACTAACATGTCTTTCTGCTTACACAAGGTTGATTAGTATAGCTTCAGCAAACTTTAACAATCGACTACTTTGTGTGTTGAACAACACACGGAAGGCACTGTCTCTTTCAACCACGTGACCACTCTCGAGCACATGTCTCTCGACCGATGAAGCCAGACTTTTCCGGTATGTCGGCCTGCCTAGGTTACCATCTTCTGTGTGTAGTATCTTGTCCAACCAATTCGGAATATGTTCCGAAACCCTGCAATGTAACTGTCGCTCAGTTCTGCCTATGTAGATGGCCTCGCATCTGCATGTAAATTGGTAAATACAATTTTATTTGGCGTACAAAGCTACAGGTTCTTTGACTGCTGGGACGGGGATCGGTACGGTTCTGTACCTGATGTCTAGAGCTGCAGCACAGAATGTTCGCTTGACTGCTGTGGTGAGCCGGTCCCGCAGACGTTGCATTACGTCATCTCCTCGGAAGGTTAGCTGGATGAATACTTTGAGTTTAGGGACTGTAGTTACTTCTGATTTCGGTTTGGGCTGTTGGCAGTGGCGCTTTATAAATCCTGTGGAGTACCCATTCAGGTTTAAGGCATTCTTAAGAGTTTCAAATTCCTCTGTCAGTGTGTCCTGGGTGCATATCTTCCTAGCACGGTCAAACAGGGTCCGTACTAAGCCCCGTTTGTACTGGACATGAGCGAAGTATTGGCTGTCTCATGGATTTTATTTACTTGTTTATTAATTATCAATGATTTAGAACTATTTACTGACAATATATGTGATTCATTAATAATTATTTCTAGTTTCAATATGGAGTGTAGAGGTAAGTGAGTCACCGTCCTTTTCAGCATTTCATTCCCCAATGTAGGGTATGCACTCGACCATCTCACATAAAGCCCTCTTACTATTTAGTGTCCTGCTCGGCTGGAAGACACACATAACACTCAAAAGGACACTCCCAGGAGCAGAGAGCCGTCCACATATTTAGGTGGATTCTGTCTAATGAACTGCGTTTGCCACATTCTAGTGCACTGCCCGTCATGGACCACTGGAATTTGCAGTTGAGTGTACATTAGAGGGCAAATAGTCATGAAACAATACCAGCTTTGAAGTATTGCTATCTCTTGAATTTTCTTATATGACTTTCTCATATACTTCTGTGCCTCTAATTCTCCTCTAGTTTTTTGGGCTCTCATATTTTTGGATTATATTTCAATGGATTAAAGACAAGAAAGATCGACTTCATGGCACTGGGTTCTATCCCATATGTGTAGATTTTCGTTTCGCATAGCGGCCTGTTTAAAATGTCGCCTACGGTGTAATTAGAACGACGTCACCGCAAAAAATGCACTGGTAACCAGAACGACGGAGTCCGGAAACAAACCTACGATTTCAGTAACGCGGGACAGGGTGTTTTCCCACTTCGCAACGGAGATTACCCTGGAGCTGATAACTGATATTGTAAAAAATACTACAGTGCCTTTCGTGGGTCCAGTGTGTATGCGAATACAGTCGTGCTCAAAGGTCGTTGTGTGTGTGTGTGTGTGTATATATATATATATATTTTTTTTTGCATATCCTTTTACAGGACATCGCTGTCAACAGCAGCATCTTTCAGCTGTATGTTGATTTCTTGGCAAGATTACGCACAGTAGTTTGCCATTGCTTTCTGAGCGGCCGGCTCACATACCCCGTAAGTTACCGATGCGATTCGAACCACTGCTGAATCTCACCGTCATCACGTTACAGACGAGAGTATACGAGATTACGGAGAAAAGTCATAACCTCTAAGCCACGAAGCCGGCACAAGTAACCTTAGAGTTAAATTTTCTCTTGTCATCACTATCTATATGTAATGGTCATGTTGTATAAACTTATATATATATTCATCATCTTGATAACCATCCATGACTAATGATAGACAATAAAAGTTGTAGTTTGTTGTAAATTCATAGTTACCTGTTATTTTCCAATTATGCATACGTGTTTGTGTGTTTACATTGGTGGGGGATTACGTAAGTACCAAGGAGGGGAAAAGCAGTCGGAAGGGATAATCTGCCCTGGATAGAGTCCTTTCGGAGATGTAAACCTAGTCATCTAACTTTCCCTATTTCCACTCCTTGGAGAATATCAAGCCCAGCTAACTTAACCAACCACTTTCAGCGGTACGCTTGAATACTCATAGGCATAATCTTTATTTCAGCTACATAGATTTTGTCCCAAGTCAGTTTCTGACTATTTTGGGGTTGCCACCCAGTGATAAGTACAATTAACTAGGCGGTAGCGCACTCCCACTTCTGACTGTATAATTTCTCTAAGATTCAACAACTAAACGTAACAAGTCTACATTAGGCAAAATACAACATAACGTTTTGTGTACAACAGACACACACCAAAAACTACATTAATGAGCAGTAGAGTTATTTTGCAAAACCCAAGAAATATATTTACAGCTTTTCAATGATTAAACAGTTAATAAATTAACAGACGATTTTTAAACAGTGAATAAACAGGCAGACAGGCAGATTGTCAGGGTCTTAAACATGGCTCGTTAACCTAACACATGTGAGACAGTACAAATACAACGTGATTTGACTTGAGACTTAACGACACGAAGTTTCGATGGATTTATTTACAGAACACGATCTAGAGATGATCATCACAATACATAAGTTATAACAATACACTTACAAGCAACCCACAGCTTACAATCAGTCTCACAAGATGTACAAGCACTCGACTTTCGGGCCACAGAACTACACAAGCCTCTCTCCCATCATACGTCCAGTCGAGTCCGAGTCCCAGAGCTGTCTGGCTATTTCTCGCAACGCGCCTGCCCACCTGAAGTGGCTTCACAAGGCCTGCGTGCGTCCTGCTTTGTCCTTGCCTGACCGCTGGCTGTCTCGTCAGCCGGCAACCTCGCAGGCAGGTAACTAATACTCGCCTGGCGGGCGTAACGATGTTACAGCATCCCCGCTAGGGACTATTCGCCTGGCGGGCGTAACGATGTCCCTGCATCTCTGCTGGCACCACATTAGACTCTGACATGCTCCCCCGCGGCTTCTTCATGAAAGATGTCATCTTTCATGTATACTCTATATACAATACTGGGTTAATATTTTTAACCTGTCAAAGTCAACCTTTCTGTTATATACATTGGTGTAGAAATACAAAAAACACACATCTTGGCATAGAAACACATAAGAAATGGACATTGTATCTAAAGACATGTGGTGTTCAACCTTCAACACTCGTCAAGCTTCATCCTCTCGATGGCTGATTACCTTAATTGCATTATTGACCCAGTCAGATCGGTAGTAACAGCTTCCCAAGCAACTACCTCGCAGCCTTTCAAAAAAAAAAAAAAGTAATAATATGCTTTTTGAGACAAAAAACATCTGGCAAGACCGTAATACGGCTTTATATAAGCCGCATTCAACGCTCAAACTCTGACCTCATTTGGCCAGGAGTTCTTGTGTCGGTCTGCAATGTCGGTAACACTCTACCATGCCCAGTAGATGGCTACTTGGCGTGTTAACAATCTGGCAACAACATGGTTATTTATATACAACACATCATCGTATACATTTCAATTAACGCCCTTGGTGTAATAATGTAATAACAATTAAATGAAAGGGACATAACTTCAAAATTTAAGAAATATAATATTTTACAATAATTCTTCTATTTCTCAGCGTCATAGCTTGATGTTTCTCCATACTAGCGAAAAAAATGTCGGTAGTATGAATAAATTAATCAAGATATGATTCTAAGATTACACTAAATGAAAAATATTAATACACAGTTCGTGTATTCGAAATTATTAAATCATAAATAGTTTAGAAGTGTTATAACTTTTTAAGCTTTTGTTTGTCGTCTGCTAATTTTGAACTAAATTTGTAACTCATCCGGAAGTACACACGGATCGCTGATGTTGAAATTTGTAGAACACACTTGTTCCGGTCTGATGTAGTAAAACGGAATGTGCAATGTTCTGATCGTTCATGTGTTGGTTGTTTCACTGGAAAAACTTCTGGATTTCGCTTAACTGAAGTGGTGTAGATGTCAATGTTCCGGTCACACTTTCACACACGGAGTTAAAATACCACTGGATAAGTTCCAAATGCAGCTACCACGGATAAATTGGATAGTTCGCTTGCGGTAAGTTCAGAGCGAATGTGGTACTGTTCTTGTTTCGTAATATATACAATTAATAAAGTTCTCTTTCCACCACACACTACACAATTATTCACGACAATCACTACATTAATAGTAAAATAAGAAAAACTATATATATTGGGAATACACCCTATCACATCACATAGACATACACAGCTTTCGTGAAAAAAAAACTTCACTGATGCATGGCTGTGTTGGTCTGAGTGTATTTTACACACTGCACTCAGACATTGGTGCTTACTGGGTCGGTCGGACAACGGGGATAAAAGATCGGCAATCGTGTTGGTTCTGCCCGCGATGTGTCGAACTTCAAAGCTGTAATCTTGGAGTTTAAGAGACCAGCGAGCTATCATTTGGTTGGAAGGTACACCTGAATTGATAAATCTCAACGGACTACTGTCAGACTCGACAACAAAATGACGTCCCAGAAGGAATCTGGAAAATTTAGTTATACCCTCAACTAGAGCAAGGGCTTCCAACTGCGGTGTCGACCAAGAGCGTTCTCTATGTTTTAATTTTCTCGAGAAGTAATATACAGGATGTAGGATGTTATCATGTTCCTGTAACAGAACTGCTCCAATCGCTACGGAGCTTGCGTCTGTTCGTAATCTGAAAGAAATAAGAAAATTTGGCAATTTGAGAATGGGATTCTTTAAACTATTCTCAGAGAAATAAGATAATACTTTATGGAATGCAAATTTTAGGCATTCATTGCTTACAATTTTCTCGGGTTGATCTTTTGTTAGTAAGTTAGTAAATACTTCGGTCAGTTCAGCAAAATCTGGTATGAACTGCCTATATTAATTTATAAGTCCCAACAAACTTCTGACTTGCTTTTTCGTAGTCGGAAGTGAGAGTTTTAGTATTTTGGACACAATGTTATCGTCTGTCGTGACAAAGCCATTAGATATTTTGTACCCCAAGAAGGATATTTCCTGATAGGCTATGTCTACTTTTGCAGGCTTCACCGTCAGTCCGTGCTGTCTAATGCGTTCAAATGTCTGTTCTAATGTCTTTATGTGGTCTGTCATCGTCTTTGTGTGAACACAAATGTCGTCTATGTAACAGATAATATTCGGTATGTCTACTAGTAGAAGTCGTGTCATACGTACGAATGTTGCTGGGGCATTGACAAGCCCAAATGGAAGTTTGCACCATTCGTACAGTCCCCAAGGTGTGGCAAAAGCTGTCAGATGTCTGCTCTGTTCGTCTACTGCTATTTGCCAGTAACCTTTCGTCATGTCTACCTTCGTAAAGAACCTAGCGTCTGTCAGTTCTGTCAATAGATCTTCAGAGTTTGCCATTGGCTCTAAATCTAAAAGAGTTATCTTATTTAATTTTCTATAGTCGACACAGAGTCTTATTGTGTTGTCCTTTTTGCGTACTATGACCATTGGAGATGAGAAATTTGATTGGGATCGTCTAATGATGTTGTTTTTCTCTAAGCTGATTATCTCTTGATGTAAGTGTTCTTTGTAATGCAATGGAATGGTGTATGGTCTGCATTTTATGGGTGTATTTGACGTGAGTGTGATGTGATGTTGTACTAATTCTGTTTGTCCTGGGTTGTTGGAGAAAATGGTGTTGTACTGTTGTATGAGCTGTTTGCAACTGTCTGTTTCTGCTTGAGTTAACTTTGGGTTGATCTTAATTTCCTTCAAGCAGTTCGTCGTGTCTAATGCAGGTGTTGGAATTTCGTCACTAGCCTCGTCATCTTCATGGTCTATTATCACTGTACATGCTGTTGTGTCGTCTTGTTCGTTGTCTCTGTTGTAATATGGTCTTAGCATATTGACATGGAATATTTTGTGTTTGTCTTTTATTTGGATCTCATAGTCTACAGGTGAAATCTGTCTCGTCACTTTAAATGGTCCTTGCCAAGAATCAGTCAATAAGTGTCTGTCACTAGGTAGGAGAAGAAGAACGTCCTGTCCAGGTGTCAACGTTATTGTCCTGTTACCTTTGTCAGCATATTGTCTATATGTAGCACCAGATAATTTTAGTGCATCCTTTGCAATTATACACGATTTGATGATTCTTTCACGCAATGATGTAACGTATACGTATGATGATATGGGTTTCAGTAAAGGAGTGGATTCAGTTAACATTTGATGATAGATGCTTAATGGGCCACGTGGTTTGGCACCATAGATAAGTTCAAAAGGAGAGAAACCTGTACTAGCATGTGGCACCTCACGATAAGCAAAGAGAATAGCAGGTAAATATACGTCCCAGATATTGGGGTGCTCTTGCGTGACTTTAGCAAGCATATGCTTTAAATCACCGTTAAATTTTTCTATAATTCCACTCGAGTGAGGATGGTACGGGGAATTGAAACATTGCTTCACTCCTAGCATTTTGGTGAAAGCTTGAGTAGATGCGGCGATAAACTGAGTTCCCCTATCTGATTGGATAGTGTCTGGAAATCCTATCCGTGAAAATATATGGAAGAAAACTTCCATTATGTCATTGGCAGTTATGTTCTTTAGCGGAATCGCTTCAGGCCAGCGGCTACATTGATCAATAATGGTTAATATATATCTATTCCCTCTGGTTGTAATCTGATTAAGAGGGCCCACTATGTCGACAGATATTTTCTCAAAAGGTCGACTGGCTAAGTCAGTAACTTGTAACTTTGCCTGTGGGTTTTTACCTTTCTTTACCAGTTTTTGGCAGATGTCACAACTCCTGCAATATTGCTTAATATCATTGCAGAATTTGGGCCAATAAAACTGTAATAATAATCTCGATCTGGTCTTAGCGTATGCCATATGCCCTGCAAGAGGTATATCATGGGCAAGATGTAAGGCTTGCTTGCGATACTCAATTGGCAAAACAGTTTGCTCTGTTGTGGTGTCACCTCTGGTATAATACCTGGTGAGGATACAATTTTTCAAAGCAAAATGCCATCTTGCATTTTTGGTTAACTTTGGCTTTTTGCCGATCAGATCAAAATATTTTGATAATGAAGGATCAGCCTTTTGGGCTGTTACAAAAGTCTCCTTCATGGTTTTAGGAGGTAGTAATACTGGGCTAAGCATTTCTATAGCCTCAGTTTGATTAATTTCATCTTGCATTCTAGCAGTAGATCTAGTTACTTCGTTCACACATTCAATGATATCAGATGGTGATGAAACAGTGTTATCAATGATGTCATGAGATCTTAGTGCTACATTAGCTACCATACATTCATTAGGTGGTACAACATTATCAATGATGACATTTGATGGTGATGTTGTGATCTCATTAATGCAAAGAGATGTTATGTCATGAGGCATATCATTCACCTCTGGTAAATTTCCAATTATAATATCACACACCGAGTTTGTTAATGCTGCGCATTTTACTTTCCCAGTGAGGAAAGGTGTTTGAATATATGCCCATGCTAGTGGGTACTTTTCAATATTGCCGGAGAATGTTCTGCATGTTACGTGCCTGCCTGTATAGTCTGTAGGCATTATGAACGTTCTCTTCAGTCCAATCAATGAACTTCCCGTGTCTCGAAGGACTGTAGCAGGCTTGCCATTCACATATCCTTGATGGATGTTTATTCTGCCTTTGGAATCTACTACCAAATTAGCTTCTTCATTGGCAATAGGGATGGAGTGGCCGCATGTTAAAATACCATCTTCATAAAAGGTATTACAAACAGTACATTTATTTGCGTTAAACATATCAAAAGCCTGTGCTGAGTTCACAGGGTGTTTCTCTGATTGTTCTTCATCGGATGATGAACTATCAAATAAGGCGGCATTGGCTTTCTTGGTCATTTGCCTTCCTTTACAATCATGGCGATAATGTCCATACGCCTTACAGAGGAAACATTTACGCAAATTTCTAAAGGATTTACGCTCCTTATCTTGTCTGTTTACGATGTTTTGTAAATATGTAAGATATGCGGGGTTCTTGTCGCACATCTCACCTTGATGATGTGAAATTTTACAATATTTACAATGGTTGTACTTCTCAGATGTAGGCTTATAAGGTTTTTGCCTACTATAGGGTTTGTCATAGTTAGCCGATGCTACAAAATTGGTTTCAGTAGCTTCACTGGCAAAACAATGCTTGTTGGCTGTGTAATAAGCCGAACCACGTCTCTCAATCTCATCCACACTTGTGCATTCATTCTCTTGCAAAAATTTTGAAAATGCTGATGGAATGGATGAAATGACTTTATCTCTAATGATAAGATCTTCTAACTTTTGATAGTTCTTATCAATTTTAGCTGCTGAAGTCCATTTGGTAAATATATCTCGGACTAAGCAGAGGTAGTCAGAGAACGTTTGAGTCGGTTTGGGGCTCAACTTGCTGAATTGTTCTCTGTAACCTGCCTCATCTAACATAAAATGTGCCATAATCTTTGATTTTAGATAATGGTAATCTTTTCTGAGGTCTTTGGGTATAGTCTCTATGACTTTCAGAGGCTCCCCTGATAAACTCCTCATATAAATTATATTCCATTCAGACAATGGGATCTGGTAATGGTCCATTAAAGTCTCAAAATTTTGGGTGAAGGCTGCAATGCAGTCACCCGAGGTATAATTTCTTACGATACCTTGATATTTCTTGTACTGGTTTTCTTTCTCCAGTCTCTCAGATTTCTTAGACTCTTTGTTTATGGCAGTCTCAGTATCAAGTTGTTTGATTTTTAATTGCACTTCCAGCTCTTCCCGTTTACTTTGAGCTGCTATTTCTGCCTTCTTTAATTCTGTCTCTCTTTCAATCTCTGCTTGCTTTGTTTTTGCAGATAGCTCTGCTTCTGCTTGCTTGGCAGCTCTTTCAGCTGCTCTTTCTTCCCGCTCGTGGTATTCAGAGTATTTCTTCTCACTCCATTTCGTTAACTCATCACCTGTTAACTTTAACTTCAACCCCATATCGATGAAATCATTTAATGAGGACATGATGGGAAATGCAAATGAAATATCAGACACACAATTTGTTACAAGTTGTTAGTAACGTGAACAATTTACAATTGTGTTCTATTTGCAATATGTGCCTAAATTTGCATCCGAAAGTATATAGAAAGAAAAAAATATACTCAAGTGTCCTGGATGCGGTGAAGAACGGTTGAAATTCGGACTAGGAACTGTAGGGTCGCTACTTCAAAACACAAATGACCTCTACGGGCAAGGGTTTCAGATGGCACAGAAAAACCTGCTTTGTTTTTGGAGGAAATAAATTAGCGTTTGTTTGATGTGGTGTGTATGTTTGTCACTAAGTTTTGATTAGGTTTGTATGGCGTTGAGTGTAATTGTAGGTCGTAATGTTGTCAGTCAACAATTTTTTTTTTCAAAATCACAAGTCACTTTCTTTCCGAAACTTTCTACTTTCCACAATTAACTTTTCAAAGACAATCTAACTATATCTCAACACTCTACAACATTGATGACACATCACTTACATCAAGATGACATTCAGTAAGGACATAGACATCAATTTTACAAGATGGCGACAAGGTCACAATGGCGACAACTTCACAATGTCGACAAGGTCAAAACGGTGACAAGTTTCACAATCACAAATGTTTTACACGTTTACAAGATCAAACAATATGTATGTACTTTACGTTCACATTTAGTCTCCATGCTTAAATAATGTAATAATATATATCAAAATGAGCCTTCACAATCACATTTAAATGTACTCTAAAGTTGGACAAAAATTTCTAAGTTCACAAATCTAGGTTGTAAATGTTAATTACTTAAACCACGTTCATTTTAAAGCCGGACGAATGCCACCACGTCCACACATGTCAGGGTCTTAAACCTGGCTCGTTAACCTAACACATGTGAGACAGTACAAATACAACGTGATTTGACTTGAGACTCAACGACACGAAGTTTCGATGGATTTATTTACAGAACACGATCTAGAGATGATCATCACAATACATAAGTTATAACAATACACTTACAAGCAACCCACAGCTTACAATCAGTCTCACAAGATGTACAAGCACTCGACTTTCGGGCCACAGAACTACACAAGCCTCTCTCCCATCATACGTCCAGTCGAGTCCGAGTTCCAGAGCTGTCTGGCTATTTCTCGCAACGCGCCTGCCCACCTGAAGTGGCTTCACGAGGCCTGCGTGCGTCCTGCTTTGTCCTTGCCTGACCGCTGGCTGTCTTGTCAGCCGGCAACCTCGCAGGCAGGTAACTAATACTCGCCTGGCGGGCGTAACGATGTTACAGCATTCCCGCTAGGGACTATTCGCCTGGCGGGCGTAATGATGTCCCTGCATCTCTGCTGGCACCACATTAGACTCTGACACAGATATATAGATAGGTGGACAGACAGACAGACTGACAGATATATGGATAGGTGGACAGACAGATAGACTGACAGACAGATAACCCTACAGAACTGCAAAGAAAGATTAAATAAATATATATATTATAAGAACAAACATGCCTACAAAGCAGAACACTATTTTAAACTATTTTGAAAAGCTGTAAACATTACTATGCTTCTGGCATTCGCCATTGTTACTGTCTATTTTTAGTAAAATAAGCATTCTAAGCTGTAGCGTCAGTAATTTTGTGTGTGCAAGGAAGGAATCAATTCTGGAAATAAGATATACTATGCACTACAACATCTACTAAAATCAAATGCGCTATCTCGTAACACCAAAATTACAATATACAAAACACTGATCAGACCAGTTGTGCTGTATGGCTCTGAAACCTGGAGTACAACGAAAGGAGACGAAGCCTTGTTACAAACCTTTGAGAACAAAGTTTTAAGACGCATCTTTGGACCCATTAGGGATACACAAAGTGGAGAGTGGAAAAGAAGAAGTAACAAAGACATTTATGATCTGTTTAAGTCCCCGCCAATCACTGGTATCATGAAGGCTAATAGACTACAATGCCTGGGGCATATAGAAAGAATGGAAGATAACAGGGAAACAAAACTCGCTTACACTCAGGAAATAAATGACCGTAGACCCCGAGGTAGACCAAGAAGACGGCGGAGAGATAATATATATACAGACCTACAAGCACTTGGAATCAACGACTGGCAAGAGAAAGTCAATCAGAGAGACGAATGGAGACGGATTGTATCTGCAGCAAAGAGCCTCAATGGCTCGGAACGCTGAAGAAGAAGAAGAAGAAGAAGAAGAAGAAGAAGAAGAAGAAGAAGAAGAAGAAGAAGAAGAAGAAGAAGAAGAAGAAGAAGAAGAAGGAATTTTAGGTTAATCTGTTATTTTAATGATCTTGTTGGATCATTTAACTATATGTAAATATACTTTCCTCTCAAGCATGTATTCCACATTAATCTCTTTCACTACCAAACAAAAACTGGGCTGTGACCAAACAGAAATTTATGGCAGAAAATTGGAACTAGGGGTGTGTTACAATAATGCTTTTAAAATGGTTAAGATGGTAGAAGATCTATTGTATTACATATCAAATTAAAGAGGATTGCACAAGGAACATGACAGTGTTAATAATTAATTGATAGGTTACAAATATTATGACAATAATGAGAGGTTTAATAATAACAACTGAAATTAAAGAGGTAAAAATTATTTAAAAAACTGCACTTATAAGGTGTTTTCTACACTCCTATACTGCTAATCATGTTTAATTTACTGAATAATCAAACAAACACCACTTGTCTTCAAGAATATAAACAGTATTGTTCATTTAAATCACCCAAAAGGAAGTTTTGGTGCATATTCTGAACCATGTATTTTTCACAAAAATGAAAAAAACTAATGGCCGAAATCTGGAAATTGGTGTATGTCGCAATAATCTTATGAAAATGGTTAAAATTTTAGCAGAAATGTTGTATTATATATCAAAATAAAGGGGATTGCACAAGGAATATGTTGGTAGGAGAATTTTTGCTTTAGGTTGTAAATAAAATAAAAATAATAATATAATTTGTAAAATAATTGGACAAAAGTAGGTAAAAATAATGTAAACATTGCACTTAGAATGTGTTTTCTACACTCCTATACTGCTAATCATGTTTAATTTACTGAATAATCAAACAAACACCACTTGTCTTCAAGAATATAAATAGTATTGCTCATATAAATCACCCAAAAGGAAGTTTTGGTGCATATTCTGAACCATGTCTTTTTCACAAAAATGAAAAAAACTAATGGCCGAAATCTGGAAATTGGTGTATGTCGCAATAATGTTATGAAAATGGTTAAAATTTTAGCAGAAATGTTGTATTATATATCAAAATAAAGGGGATTGCACAAGGAATATGTTGGTAGGAGAATTTTTGCTGTATGTTGTAAATAAAATAAAAATAATAATATAACTTCTAACATAATTTGTTAAAAAGAGGTAAAAAATAATGTAAACATTGTACTTACCGAGGGGGCGTTGTTATCCAATATCCTGATCACTGCTAATCCAATTGAATTTACTGAACAAACAACACTATTCTAAACTATAAACACCATTGCTTCCAATCAACCATCCGAAAAGAAGTTTTGCCGCAGATTCTGAATCATGTATTTTTTTTTTCAGACAAAAATTAGGAAAACACTTGGCAGATTTACATTTAATTACAATGAATATTTACAAATGTCTGTTTGTTTTTATTTACTATATGTGGCAGTCTATTTGTGATAGGCTGCAAAGCAAACTTTGGCGCACAAGTGTGGTCTATTAGTGCAGCCAGAGCAAACAAAAGAAGATCTGTGTCGTTTAGTTCGAGTGCTGCAAAAAACACATTCTCTATTGACACCGACAAATTCTATTAAATGCTTGGCTCCTGTGACTCTTTCGACATAATTTCCTGCAACTGACTTTTTGAAATTCTTCGGCAGGCAGAGTGTCAAACTTTCAGGAATACTCTGAGCTGCTTCGCAATGAGCACTTTCCAGTAAACTTTTCTTGAAATCCTTCAATGACAGTTTTTTTCCTCCTTTCTCTGTTTGGCATATAGAATGTAGGATGTGAGCATTGATCTGTGCAATTTCAAAGATCCAGTAGTAGATTTTCTTCCACCACTTAATGGTTTTCCTATCATGGATATTATAATATCCAACCATTTGGTCCATTCTGTCGCAGCCATTCATCGCCATGTTATATTCATGGATCATCTTCGGCTTGCTTTGGGGTTTTCGCAATCCGCTCTCAACATTTCCAACTACAGACTTGGTAGAGACAACAATGCATGGTTTTTTAGCTTTTTTATCTCTCCATGCCACACACAATATTCTTTCTCCTTCAAGAAACCACTTCATCTCTTGATGCTGAAGTCGCAAATGCTTCAACTCAGGAGGGAAGCCTACTCGGTTGACATTCAGTGTCCCTGTATAATTGAAATTGTTGGAATGCAGATAATCAATCAGAGCTTTCGAAGTGTAGAATCTGTCAGCAAAGATGTGATGGCCAGCTCCGAGAACATTCAGTAGTGTGGCAAACACTTTCACTGCATGAGCAGTTGTGAGATCTAAATCTGGACTGTATTCGGTGTTTCGTCCATAGTAAATTTTTAAATTCACCACATAGCCAGTCGCAGAATCACAAAGGCCAAATGTTTTGATGTGGTACTTGTGAGGTTTTGTTGCATTGTATTGTCTGTGCTGAAATCTGCCCTTCCATCCAATAATCATTTCATCAATGGACACATTTTCAAATGGGTAAAATGCTTCCTGGAATTTCTTCAGGATCATGTCAACAAGAGGATCATTTTTTTTTCACCTGATGCTTCTGGTTCACATACGTGAAACATGGTGTGAAAAATAGATTCAAATCTGTTCCTGGGAAACATAGTGGCATACCAAGGAGTATATAAATGTGCACTTGTACACCAATAGTCTTTGATAGATGGTCTTGGATCAAGTCCCATAGCAATAATGACAGACGTAAACTTCAGCCATTCATGCTTCGTGAGTGGGGTCCAGGATAACAGACTAGAATGTTTTCTTTTAGGAGTGTTCTGCATCAAGATCTTTTCTGCATATTTGTTTACATTTTTAATTAAACAATCCACTATGTCATCATCAAAAAAAACTTTGAGAAAATCCATAGGTGTTTGCAGATGATAAAGTTTAGAGTTGACGTGAGATCTTCGAGGACGAAACTCAAACTTCGGTTTTGTTTCTCCTTTTGACACATCTTGCCATGTCGATGGTGATGGGATAGGTGCATCACGCTGTACAGAAGCTTGTAGATTCAAGTTTTTTCCTCCAGTTTTATTCTTATTTTGTACTGTTTGCTTTCCTTTCCGCTGAGAAGTGATTGTGACATCCTGACATTCATTGTCAGACGGAAATTCATCAGACACCTCAGCTGAAGACGACGTTCCACTAGTAATATCTTTATCACCACGTGCTAAAATGTTAGATTCACAGATATAACTGCTGTCTGAATCACTATTATCGGAATCACTATTGTTTAAAACAGTTTCGAATAATAATCTAGCTTGATCTGAAGTCATTCTACGTGGACGCATACTGGTGGGCGTTTCCATTGTGAAAAACCAAAACAAACAAATTAACACTACCTTAAAACTGAAAATTCACAAGAATCCAATATTAGAAAACGATTGACCGCACCAAGATGGCGTAGAGATCTTTCGGCTGTACGACTTTTTAGTTTACTGTAACTTAAAATTCCGAAACGGAGCAGAAATATGTGAAATAAACCACTGATCATTTTGTGGCACTAAAAGGGCGGACTGCCATCTCAGGAAATACATCGTGCCCACAGATGGGATCACGGTAGCGAAAGAGTTAATGTCCATTCTTCTGTTATTCTTTTGTTTTCAATTGCCTACTTAGTGTCATCTTAACTCAGACATACATACATTAGATTAGTGGTTCTCAACCAGTGAGGAATTCTCCCAAAGAGGGGAATGTTAGGATTTCCAGGGGGAGGGGAGAAATTAAGACCACAGATTAGCAGACTCAAAATGGCTCCAGGCACAATTTCCTGGTTTTCTATTAAGCGGTTTGTTTGATGAAGCAAAATTTTATGGCATTCTGGTGTCATTTGTTAAGTGACAATTCTTTGACGTTTTACTACACTAGAAAATTAATCGATGCATGTAAAGGTTATGTACAAATAAGGAAGAAAATAAGGATTTTCAGTATTATAGACATGTTATTTTGAATGCACCTTTTGAAGCTGACAATTTTGAAACGCGATTGCGTTAACGACATTCTCCGTAATCCCGCATATCCACGCGAGGAACACAGCTGCGCGAGATTCGGCAGCGGATCGCGTCGCGTTGGTTACTTACGGGGTATGTGAGCAGGTCGTTCAGAAAGCAGTGGCAAACTACTGAGCGTAATCTTGCCTAGAATATCAACAGCAGCTGAAAAATGCCGGCGTTTACTGCAACATCCTGTAAGGGATATGCAACTTTAAAAAAAACAACAAAAAAACTCAATAACTAATACAATAATTATAAAAACACAAAAGAATCGCTATGACAAAGATAGCCTTTTGCAAAATGGAAAATATACTGACCAATTAAAAGCTGTAAATTGCAATGAGAAAAAGAGCGACAAAGTGTTTTATAGAAACTATATACTGTTATATGGGTGTGAAACATGACAATAAGCAGACAGGCTGAGAAACATCAAATGACAGTGAACATATGCCACATGGTTTCTGAGGAAAATGCAAAGAATACCATGGACAGACAAAAAAAGCCAATGAGCTAGTCCTACAAGAAACAAATGAAACCCGTAAATTGATTCGAGAAATTAGACTTTGACGGTCAAGATTTTTTTGGGCATGCTATGCGGAGGAATAAACTAACTGGAAACCTTTTTGACAACTGGCAAGATTGAGGCGGAAAGAACAAGGGTAAAGCAGGGAGATAAATTAGTTATAATAAATATCTGGATTATTGCCACATGGCATAATCGAGACAAGAACAAAAAGCTGATCCAAGATTGGTAATCGTGTGAGATGGCGAAACATGACCGGAATTCGGAAGAGTGCCTATATTATTTGGACAAAAGAAAACAGAGTAAAAATGACAAACAAGAATATGCTAAGATAAATAAAGAAATAAAAGATAAATGTGGGAAGGCTAAAGAAAGTTGGTTAAACGAGCAATGCAAAAGAATTGAATTAAATTCCATTAATGATACAAAAAATATGTACAGACAAATCAAATCAGTGAGCTTACAGGAAGAAAAATAAGAATAAATACTCTCTCATCTCATCATGTTCCTCTTGTACCTTGCGGTGTCGAGGTGAAGTATAAACTTCGTGAGAGTGCCCGGTTATGGGCTTCGTATATCGACATTCCCATGGATTCTGTTATTCCCTCCGTCCAACGTTTACGTGGTCGGCCTCTTCCTCTATTTCCATCTGGTCTGTACATCATTGCTTGTTGTGGCATGCTGTTGACTGGTAGCCTACTTGCATGGCCAAACCATTTGACCTGCTGCTTTCTAATAAAATCTAGAGCAGCTTTAACCCCCACTTTAGTCCTGATTTCTTCATTTCTGATCTTATCTCTTCTTGATACGTTGAGTATTCTTCTCAGGAACCTCATTTCTGTTGTTGTGATAAATACAGGGTGTTTGAAATCAAAAACAGGAAAGATATTATTAGAGGAAGGTGCTATAATGAAGAGGTGGAATGAGTATATAAGAGAATTATATGACGGAGAAAGGGAAGAATTAACAGAAGATAGTAACTTAGAAGGTCCACCTATTCTGAAAGAAGAAGTCGCTGACGCTATGAAACGTATGAAGAAAGGAAAAACAGCTGGGCCAGATGAAATCACAATAGAAGAATTAGAAGTGTTGGGAGAATTTGGAGTAGATATATTAACCAAAATGTTGAATGATATTTACAGTAGTGGATATTTACCCAGTGATATGCTGAAATCTGTATTTATAGCCTAGCTATACCAAAAAGACCAGGAGCAATTGATTGTGAAGATTTTCGTACAATTAACCTCATAAACCATATCACTAAGCTTCTACTCAGAATCATAATGAGAAGAAACAAAAAGAAAATAAAAATGGAAATTAGTGAAGAACAGTATGGATTTGTGGAAGGAAAGGGCACAAACAATGCAATTTATACATTACGGACACTAATAGAAAGGTCAATAGAGAAACAGAGAGACATATATTTGTGCTTCATAGATTATACTAAGGCATTTGATAGAGTAAAACATGATGAACTGATTAAAATGTTGGAAGATATCAACATTGATGGAAAAGATTTAAGAATAATAAAGAATGTTTACTGGAACCAAGTAGCAGCAATTAAAATGGGAAATAAAGAGGGTAGTTACGAACAGATAAAGCTAGGAGTACGACAGGGGTGTGTCTTGTCACCAGATCTTTTCTCCCTGTATAGCGAAGTAATAATGAGAGAGATCAAAGAGATGCCAGGAATACTAGTTGGAGGTTATAATATAAATAATATACGCTATGCAGATGACACAGTATTGGTGGCGGATAATTCAACAGACCTACAGCAATTATTAGACGTTGTAGTAACAGAGAGTGCAAGGAAAGGACTCTCCTTGAATATCAAGAAAATAGTAACAATGGTAATATCAAAGAAAATGGTGACACCAAAATGTGACATAAAAATAGAAGGGAAAATCCTTAACCTAGTGGATACTTTTAGATACCTAGGGGCATTTATAACATCAGATGGAAGATGTACAACAGAGATTAGGAGCAAAAGCCGCATTTCAGAAAATGAAGAGTATCTTGTGCAATAAGTCACTATCACTGAATGTAAGAAAGAGAGTGCTGAAATGCTATGTAGAACCAGTTTGGCTGTATGGCAGTGAATCTTGGAATGTAAATGAACAAAGTAAGAAGAAATTAAAAGCAACAGAGATGTGGTTCCTGAGAAGAATGTTGCGAATTCCTTGGACTGCCAGAGTAACTAACGATGACTGCCTGAAACAGGCTAATGAAACTAGAACATTATATACAACAATAAGACAGAGACAAACATCTTTCTTCGGTCACGTGATGAGAAGAGAGGCATTGGAGAACATCGTAACAACTGGAAAGATCGAGGGGAAGAGAGGCAGAGGCAGACCAAGAGAAATGATGCTGGATGGATTGAGACGGTGGCATGGAGGAATATCAACAGCAGAGTTGATCCAAAAAACCAAAGACCGAGATCTGTGGAGGGCCATGAACGCCTACGCCAGCTGACACGGCACTTGATGATGATGATGATGATGATGATTTAAATATGGCACATGCTGATTATAAACAAATTCTTTCAAAATGAATATGCTGGTTTTCCATACTCTGTGCTACGCCTGAGTGCCTTGAATGACGTGTAAATCAGCTTGAGATCTTCCCGATTGTCAAAGTGGGTATTCCCGGTACGATTTTGTCATACACATAAGTAATTATAGTACTTATATTTGTTTGTGTTAGAAGAATTATTTGCACAGAAAACTTACACACCATTATCAGATAAAGGTGACAATAAAATAATGTGTAGAAATTTTACTTTATTTTCACTTTCGAAAACATCACATGACTGGATAACAACATCATTTCCCTCGAAAGGATACTAAATTCCAAGAAAGCTACACACATTTTCATTTAGTATTTAGTTTAGCTTTCAGTTTCAGAACTGAATTCGGGTACATTTAACACATTAAAATGAGACGCAAGATGTGAGGCAAATGTATCAGAGAAAGTGCAACGTATAGCTCAATATTACCACTACAAGTGTCTGATAGTGATAAAATAATAAACAAAACAGACGCCATGGAAAAGAAGGCGTCATTTCAATTGCTGCCAACCTCTTTGGTAAGTATGGCAGTATTCATAGCATAGCTGTAGTATAGTATTTTAAAGAAGTGTGAGGGACCGGAAAATTACTAATACTACTATACTATAGTATGTCCACATTTGTTTGCCTCAATATAAACATCCATATCTCAGTAACCAACTGAGGGAAAATTATGAGATTTAGTATATAACCTTATCATTATGTCCACACAACAACAAAATTTTTGTTCTGGAGATTTTACACAGCAGATTTCAAAGTTTGTTTATATGCGGTATATAATTTACGAGTCTGAGATGAAATTCAAAATTTTAAATGTATTACAGCGTAGCCAGACAATCAGCGCTCAATGTTGAATATTTTCACGGGATAGGCCTTATGCCGCCAACTCCCCGTGTTGTTTTAAACTAGGACTGTTCAGAGGTGTCTCAAAATGTGGGTTATTTCATGAAACCTGATTAATATGTTTTTTTTTTTGTTTTTAACATCTTACCACTTATCGCTAACATTGAAATGTGTGAATATTTTTCAGTGGGATTGAATGCGAAATTGTGTATACTATTACAAATTCCGAAAAAAGAACAGTGCATGCATTTGGTTTGAGTAAACGGTAATTTCGTCGATGGGTGCAAGAATCTGAAATTAAACCACCACGCAATAACCAAATGGTAGGTAGAAAGATTATTGTAGACAGCTTTGACAAAGATGTCATAAGGCGAGCTATTATAAAAATGCTTTAAAAAGTTGCTTAAAATTTGACAGGGTCGACTTAATTGCACCGGGTTCTATCCCATATGGCACGGTCTCTTTCCGCAGTGCGGAAAGCATCACACAAAGCACGAACTCCACAGCTCTAGCGACGACCCACAGAAGTCTCCGAAAAATTTAACTCGTGAACCGAAGGATGCGGCCCGGAATCAAACCCATGACCTTTGGAGCCAGAGTCAAAAGGCTTGACCACTTCGCCATGGAGACTCCTAAAATTATAAAAATTTTGGATTTTATATCCAGGATTATCCAGCATTATAAAAATGCTGGATGCCAAAGAAACAGTGACTGTAAGAAAACTTAGGGTTTGGTTGAGAAAGAACAATAACATAGAGCTATCCAAAACAACTTTGTGGAAAATTATAAGGACATTACCTTCACTTTTTGAAAGTACAAGGGCGGTAGAAATATTCTTTGCTAGCAACCGCATTTAGGAGCCTTGAGAAGCAGATACCTACGTGAAATAAGGGAAATTAGTTAGTTAGTTAGTTAGTCGACAGATCATCCTCGCTGCACATCGAACCATTCAGTCCATAAGTGCTCGGATCCCCTCCTCAGCAAATCCCGCAGCGTGTAGCGGCTAACGACGCCAGTTCTGTGTTGGTTTATCAATCTTCTTTGGCTTCCTGCGTAGTGTTCTTGTTTGGCCACACCTCTTTTAATTTGATGCTCTAGCAGTCTGGCCATTGTTGTAGATTCACAGTCATCACTTGGTTCTCGCAAAAGTCTCACATCACGTAGAGCATTCAGAATGTCAGCCTGGTCCATGGCGCGTCCGCCCTCCACAGTAGCCTCACCTGCGAGCTTGTCAGCCCGCTCATTTCCTTGTACTCCCGCATGCCCTGGCACGAAGATGAAACTAATCTTTGCCAGCCGAGACCGCTTCAGAGGCAGCAACCATTCTCTTCGGATCGACCCCTCCTCTATCCTCTTGATCATGTTCATTGAGTCGCTAAGGAAACAAGCCCTGGTGAATGTCTGTGTCTCGAGCCATGTTATTGCTTTACTTACTGCCATGACTTCCATGGTCAGGCTACTTGTGGTTTCAGTGAAAGCACCAGAGTCCTCCTTCACAATTCTCCCTCCGGCCCGAGCTGTAAAGGCCCATGAGCTTCTCACATGTCGGACGACCGACCCATCTGTGTAGATGACCGCGTCACCGTCTAGCGAATTCTCGAAAATCAACGCTTGTACTTCAGCCTCAACAGCAGCCGGATTTTCTTGTCTGCATTTTCTATCTAATTGGATGCAAACTGAAAAGGATGTGCAGAAGTCTGTTGGCACTTGCACCCACTCCTCGCCAGGTTCTAAGTCCTCAAGTGAACACACCTGTTGAAGAATGTCTTCGGCTTGACCCATCCACGACCGTCCTCTTTTTAACCTGCTGCCCTTCACCTTCCTAATTTCACTATGCAGTGGATGTTGTGTGTTTGCGTTAATTCTGAGGTAGGCGCGTGCCCTGCAAACTTGTATTCTCTCTTCAATGGTTGGAAAATCAAGAAGGTAGCGCATCGCCCTGCATGCTGTATCTCTTGTACATCCAAGAATAATGCGCATAGCTTCATTCTGTATCCTTTCCATCCTTTCTATCTGCTTATGGCTGAGAGTCAAGATTGCCATTGCATACTCCAAAACAGACATGACCAGCCCCTCGTACAGAAGACATAGATGGCGCTGCTCACAGTTTGCTGCCGCCATCACCCGCATCGCTGCCAAACCCCGCTTGGCCTTTGTTATCACCTGGTCTATGTGCACATTATAAGCAAGGCTTCGATCAAACCGTATCCCCAGGTAATTCATTGCCTGCGTTCTTTCCACCGTCTCTGAACACAGCATTACAGTTGGTGTTGGATTGTTGACAATATGATTATTCAACGAGAACCAAGTCACTGTTGCCTTTGTTGGGTTAACCATTGCCCCAGCTTCATCACACCAAGTACTTATGCGATTGAGTTCGGTTTGTAGTTCCCCAGCAACCTCCTCTCTATCCTTACCCTGACGATACACTAAAACATCATCGGCATATGACAATGTCCTGCCAGGTCCAGTGATCTGCTCACTGGTGATTCTCACTGTGTAGGCGTTGAACAGTACCGGAGATAATGGTGATCCCTGTGGTAGGCCAGGATATATTGTTGTTGGTTCCGAAGTCCAACTGCCACATCTAAAAACTACTTTCCGTTGGAAGAGGGCTGCAGCGATCCAACTAAGGAGGAATGGACTTACGTTTAGTTCAAGAAGCTGAAACATTAAAAAATCCAGTGGTACTCTGTTGTATGCGTCCTCAAGATCAATCGCTGCAGCAACGGTTTCAGTGCCTGAGTGGAAACCTTCATAGACATCCTGGGCAAAGACTGCTGCATTGGTCCAGGTTTCTCTTTTTGGACGGTACCCACCATATGAGTATTACCAAATAAGGGAAATGTGCAAAGAAAATTATGACATAGTGTATTTGGATGAGACGTGGATCAATGCGCACCACACAAGTAAAAAGGAATGGCAATCAATGGATGGAAAGATAAAGCGTTATGTGCCCAGTAGTAAAGGACAGTGTTTGGTCATAGCCTATGCTGGTAATACTCATAATGGCTTACTACAGAATGCTGGGCTCGTGTTCGTATCAAAGCATACAGACAATAGGGATTATCATAATGAGATGAATGGTAATGTATTTAGAGATTGGCTCGAGAATACAGTACTTCCATCCCTTGATAGACCGTCTTGTCTAATCATGGACAATGCATCATATCACAATGTTGTTGCCCAAGAAGACAAAATACCTACGGCATCGAGCACAAAGGAAGCAATAAAGATATGGCTCCGAAGGGAAAATATACCATTTCCAGAAACATTTCAAGCTACAATTGTTGTCCCTTGTAAAACAGGCGCAAAAAAGCAAGACATTTCAAATCGACAAGTTGATAGAAGAGCATGGTCATAGGTGCTTGAGACTTCCGCCGTATCATTCTCATTTAAACCCTATAGAACTTGTGTGGGCTAAAATTAAAGGACAAGTGGCAGCTGCCAATACTACATTCAAATTGTCTGACATCAAGATACTAACCCAGTCCACGCTAAATATTGATAAAAGTTACTGAAAAACATGTGAGGACCATGTGTTGAAAGAGGAAGAGAAAGGATGGATTGAATTTTATGCAACCGAGAGCAGTCATCAACCTACTGGAATCGTCCGACACAGATTAAGGTCTGAGCAGATCGCAGACCTTAATCTACGTACACACTTACTGGGATATTTTGCTCCAACTATTCAGACGAATTGCAGGCCCTAAACATTACAGCATCAGCATTATATCAATGGCAACAGTTTGTATTCCACAGTGATGAATTTTCAATTCCGCAAGCCCTAAGCGGTGACAAACAACTGGTATTGAAAAACAAACAAACAAACAAACAAACAAACACACTAAACGCATTGAATACCAACAGAAGAGTAATATTGCGGTGGAAACTGACATATTGTGGCATAACAAGAAACGTGAGAGCAAGCACATTGTGAAATTAGGGGACAACACACGTGCATACGAATCAATCTATAAACTTCAATGAAAAGAGGACCAACATCTTGGTCGCTAAGAAGAAAGCCCACTACAGAGACACTGACAACTATTTTCATAGTGCAAAACAGGTAATCATGTTCCGTCTCTGAACGGTAAACAGCAGAGTAGACAATCTTTCACGAAGACTCAAAGCGGGTCTGTCACCCATGTGTACGTGTGAACAAACTACACAGACAGCTGAACAGATCCTTAAAAATGGAAACATGATGACTAAATTGCGGTATCATTTCTGGTCACTCCATATGCACATTAACGCACAGCTATTTGGAAGCTTTCACGAACTCAATATAAAAAGCTAACATGAATACTTGTGTACACATTATTAACCAGCAGCTGAGGAAACAAGAAGGAAATGAAAAATAAGGTAAGAAATATATTCCTTCTACTTTTCTGTCAATTTACAAATTATTTACCCCATGGCTCTGTAAATTCTGTCTTTACTAATATTATACATTGCACCCCTCTCGGGATTCTCCGTGGGGAAGTGGTCAAGCCGTCTGACTCGGGCTCTGAAGGTTGTATGTTCGATTCCGGGCAGCGTCTTTCATTTCACGAGTGCATTTTTTCGGAGACTCCCAAGGGTCATCGCTGGAGGTACGGAGTTCACGCTTTGTGCGACGCTTTCCGTGCTGCGGAAAGAAACTGAGCCATATGGGATAAAAACCCGGTGCAATGCAGCCGATCCTGTCGAATTTAAGCTACTTCTTTCATTGCACCCACTCCCATACGAATCCGTATACACCTTGTGTGTCATCTGAATTGGTGGGGATTTCATTACTGTAAACATAAATTTGTGAGCGAGAAATCACTAGTTTTTCAGCAAAACATCAAAGAAATGTCGCTGCTTTCTATAATTTAAGTTGTTTTTGGACCTATCAAAGACATATTCCTTGGGTGGGGGTAAATATAAGACGGCTGGAAAAATTTCATAACGATGCAACAGACAGTTTTCAAAATAATTAATCGTGAATGAAGGCATTCTTTTTGGGACATACTATAATAGACTAAGATAAAAAAAATAAAATAAAATGGAGGAGGCATTGGTATTGTATTAGTACAGTTTTCAATATATATTTAAAACAAAAAAAATCATGAGACTTCAACAGTTGGATGATGTTATAATTTATAAATCTTTAAAAAAAAATGTAACAATGTAACCCAAAATACCTCATTGATTATGAAAAAGATAACGAATAATGATAATATTAATTACTATATTAGTAGGCCTACTGGCAAAAAGATGATAATGTTGAAAAAGACTATCACATACATAATATTAATAATAATCATGATAACAGTGGTGTTGGATTATATCTCACAAACTAATCGAGGCATAAGGCTAGAGTTATGATGATGATGATTAAAATGATGATTAAGGCAATGATAATGTTGATGATAGCAGAAATGACATGTTCATAAAAAGGAGGAATAAGATGAAAATGATAGTGGACAATAAAACTATGACAAACAAAGTGATTAAATTATAAATCGATGATGATGTGAAAGATGATAATTAGGCTAATAATAATCAAGAGGATGATGAAAAAGATGACCAGGGTAAAAAATGTTATGATGATGGTTATCATGTACTCTGCCGACTGGCATATGCATTTATGCATCTTGACAGAACTCGATCCCTGGTGTTTTGGATTAATTTCACTGATGATAATCCTCCATATGGTGTCAGGTCTTTGTCAGATATGACTGAGCTACCGTATGACAGTAGACGGTACTACCTGCTTTCTGTTAGCGCTGAATGTTGGGTGGCGCTTACCAAACCCGACACCCCACATTGTGCCATTGGCTTCGGGCAGAAGAGCGCAATTGCGAGGGTACAAGCCTTACCCTTGTGCAAGGAAATGCAATCTAAAGACAAAATGTCATGGCAGGGCAGACCAGGCCCTAAGCCTTGGTTGGCAGCTGGTCTAGGATTGAAGCTCCGACAGGCGGACAGTTAGAGCATTGCTTTGCTGATCCAGCAGCTTCTGCAGCTTGTCTTATTCCAGATGTATAGGTGTTACCTTTCCTCTGGAGTGAATTAGGCAGGCCGAGAGAGGGATCATGTTGCATGGGCAACACATGATCTCTATATTTTAGCCCAGGCTTTGTGCTATGGAGAGGCAATAACTCCATCCCTGGTCTTAACCGGTCTCGGAATCAAAGCAAGAGGCAACTGTTACGGGTTATAAGTCCCTGTCAATTGGCATAGACATGGGGCGCCACGCGTTGCCTCTGACGGTGGGAGACACCTACAGGTGTCACTGATCAGCTACCGCCCGCCTCATGCTTGGTAGCCCCTGACCAATTGGGTGCTGATCCGCCACAGCCTGCCTGCTTCAATGGGTGCTTGGGGCTAGAACAGAATCTGAATTGCAGGCTGTAAAACCAATGCACCAGGTACAAATAAAAAGAAATATAGAAACCTCAAGCTACGGCTTGTAACCTGGAACATGAGAACCATGTATCCAGGATTTTCCACTGACTTGACCAATATTGACGATGTGAGAAAAACAGCTGTGATTGATGCCGAACTCAATAGTCTTAACATTGATATTGCTGGCCTGCAGGAGACTCGCCTCGTTGAGGAAGGGTCACTCAGGGAAAACAATTACACCTGTTTTTGGAAGGGTAGAGGGTGGGCAGAAAAAAGGCAACACGGTGTGGGCTTTGCAGTGAAGAATTCACTACTGGGAATGATTAATATTCCAGCAGGAGGTAATGAAAGACTATTATCTCTGCACTTGGCAACCTCTTGTGGCTTTGCCACCATTATTACTACATATACACCGACATTCGACTCCTCTGATGTTGTGAAGGATTCGTTCTATGAGGAGTTAGATTCCGTGATCAAGGCAATTCCAAAATCCGACTACATTTATATGCTCGGTGATTTCAATGCTAGTGTGGGCAAGGACTCGAGTTCATGGCCAGTGTGTCTTGGAAAATACAACATCGGTCACATGAATGAAAATGGGCAAAGGCTGCTGAAGCATTGCACCAGAAATGACCTATGTATTACAAACTCCTTTTTTAAAACAAAAGAGCTGCATAAGGTCACATAGAAACATCCAAGATCCGGCCATTGGCACCAGCTTGACTTCATCATCACACGGAGACAACATCTGAACATACATCATTGACTCAAAGCTATGACAGTGCTGTTTGTGATACTGATCATTCTTTGATTGTTGCAAGGGTTAGACTGAGACCAAAGAGAATCTACACAGCTAAACACAAATCTAGCCCCTGGATTAATATTATTAACACTCACGATCCTGAAAAGTGGTTTCAGTTTCAACAGCAGCTTGAAGACGCTTTCACTGATACACCAGAAAATTGTACAGTTAGTGAAAAGTGGGGTAAACTTAAGGAAACTCTTTATAAAACTGCGGTAGGGGTTTACGGCACTGTGGATTATAAGACGCAGGACTGGTTTGTGGCAAACAGCCAGACTCTGCAGCCCTTGATTGATAAGAAGAAGATAGCTCTCTTAAGAAACAAGAAAAGATCAATGCGTAACACTCTGAGTGAGCTAAAGCAAGCTAGGAAGGATGTGCAAAAGGCTGCCGGGCAATGTGCAAATGACTATTTGATCAAGTTATGTGAGTCCATTCAAATCGCAAGTGATAAGGGAAACATCAGAAGCATGTATGAAGGAATAAAGAAAGCCTGTGGTCCAATGATCTAAAGAAGTGTACCATTGAAAACCTTGACTGGAGAAATCATCACTGATAAGAAACAGCAGATGGATAGATGGGTAGAGCACTATTTGGAGCTTTACTCAAGCGAGACCAAACTAGCGGATGATGCCCTCAACGCCATAGAGGCTCTACCAACTCTTGACCACCTGGACACACTTCCCACCATAACAGAAGTTAAGTGTGCTATAAATGAACTTGCATCTGGCAAGGCTCCAGGTAAGGATGTGATTCCAATAGAGGTAATCAAGAGTGGGCAAGACACACTCACTCTACAGATCCACCAGCTAATAGATCTATGCTGGTGAGAAGGACAAGTCCCACAGGATTTCAAAGATTCAAGCATCATAACACTGTACAAGAACAAGGGCAATCGGAGCGACTGCAACAAATATATGGGTATCTCATTCATTCATTCATTCATTCAGTAGCATGTCCTTTGCAGAACTTCGCTCCCATAACAACCTTCCGGAAAACCTCTCGATCATAAGCAAGATGTCCCACTTCTGATACACCCATCTGGAGATCATCCGCCACATCCAGCACCCATCTTCTCTTTTTGGCCTTCCTCTTCCTCTCTTCCCAGGCATATACCCCTCCATTATTGTTCTCTCCAAACTTTCATGACATTTCAAGTGACCAAAATATTTCAATTTTCTTTGTTTTATCGTCTTTAATAGCCAACCTTCTTCATTATTCAGCTCTTGAAGTATTGATGCATTTGTTCTTTTCTTTACCCAAGATATTCTTAGAACTCGTCTATAACATTTATATTCAAAGGCATTTATGCGCTGTTCAGCTTGTTTAGTAAGTGTCCAGGTCTCACAGGCGTATGTCGCAATGGGGTATCTCACTTCTGTGTATTGTTGGAAAAGTATTTGTCAGAATTGTTCTGCGCAGACTTCAAGTCCTAGGAGATCAAGTCTACCCTGAATCACATTGTGGCTTTCGACAGATCTGGTCTACCATTGATATGATATTCTCATTGGTTCCAAATGTTGCTGTATGTAGCTGGGGCGCAGTGTTGGGGTGAGCGCCCAACATTGCTTAAATACCCCAATGGCTCGTGAATACATAACCTATGCAGCAAAAGTCCAACTCCTGGCCTTCATGTGGCGGAACTGTTTCTACTAACAGGAGAAGGGGCGACGGCGAGTTTCTGGCGCCGAAAAATAACCAGTGTGCTCTAGATGTGTATACACATACATGCATGTGCAGACACATGTGTGCGTGTGTACACATCTAAACTCGAGTGAGACCACAGTCTGCTCTCTAGCAAAGGAAAGGTGCTGAAGACGGAGGCAACCAGCCAGGAGGCGCACCACAGAAATCAGGATGCCACGCAATTACACAAAATGGAATATGTCGACTACTGCTAAATGTTATGGTGCTCGCCCTGCTTTGGACCCCAGAGGCAGGTGCAGTGCCGGGCCCTATGTCTCGAAAGGGTCCAACCCCAACTACTGGAGGTCCTCAGATGTCCTGTGGAGCCAGGGGACATGAGAATAGAACGGCTGGCCATACTAAACAAAGACTTAAAATAATGCACTGGAATGCGGAGGGAGTCAGAAACAAAAATATAGAATTAGAAAACATCCTGGACCAAGAAAAAGTAAGCATATGTTGCTTGCAAGAAACTCACCTCAACGGAAAATATAGCCTTCAAAATCAGAGGCTACCAGTGTTACTGATCTGACCGAAAGGACAGGCGAAAAGGTGGGATACTTACCCTTGTAAAAAATAACATCACTGCTTCCCAAATCGAAGTCTACATGGAAGGGGCTGAGTATCAGACACTTAAACTTAAGACAGGCTATACAGACCTACATCTGATCAATTACTACTGTCCAAGTGACCGCCCACAGGCACTGGACACACTACCATTAACAGAAAAAATGATTGTGTGCAGCGATTTCAACAGCCACTTGCAGAGTTGGGGCTATGATCACATGGACCAGAGAGGAGAGAGACTGGAAGACTGGCAGGATGAGAATAGATTCATCTTGGTTAACAAGCCGTCTGACCCACATACTTTCTACTCGAAATCATGGCACACTACAATTACACCTGACCTGGCTTTTCATTCACCAGACCTGGAGTGGAACATTACACAAATTGTTGGGAAACAACTTGGTGGCAGTGACCATCGGCCAGTCTTTCTAATGGTAGAAAATGAGCTTGTAAGTGAAAGCAGCACCCTCTCGAGGTGGAACTACAAGAAAGCTGGTTAGAAACCTTAACACTGAGAAAGACATAAATAAAGTAGTTGAAGAGTTTGGGAAATGCATACTACAGGCAGCGCAAGAAACAGTACCAAGAGGAGCCCGTAAACAATATATACCCTACTGGAGTAGTGAACTGGAACAGTTGCATAATGATGTGGAAGTGTGTAGAAAGCAAGCAGAGGCCACACCCAGCCAAGAGCACCACAATAAATTCCAGCACGCAAAAGCCAAATTTCAAAGGGCCAAGCTGCAGGCTAGACGGAAAAGCTGGCAGGAAAAAACAAGAGTCTCTGAACTTTGAAAGAGACACAAGGAAATTGTGGAAGCTAATAAAACAACTTAACGATGAGGGCACAGGGAGAAACTCAAAAATTGCACTACATAAAGATGGAAACATCTTAACAAGAAAGCAAGCAGCTGACCATTTTGCGGACTCATTTGCACAAGATAACAATATCAAAATTAGTCCAGAGAAACAACAAGAGACTCGAAAGAAACGGCAACATACAGGACAGAAGGAAATAGTACATGAGGTTCTGGAGGCACCTATCACAATCAGCGAACTGGAGCTAGCCATATCAAAACTGAAAATGAGAAAGTCACCAGGAGCTGATGGTATCTCCAATGAAATGATCAGGAACCTAGGAACAGAGGCCAAAGCAAAGCTGTTGCAGATCTTCAATAACAGTTGGACCTTAGGCAGTGTTCCACAAGCCTGGAGAGAAGCAATCATGATACCCCTCTTAAAATCAGGGAAAGATAGTTCCATTGCCTCTAGTTACAGACCAATTAGCCTCACCAGCTGTCTCTGCAAAACACTGGAGCGCAACATCAATCACGCAACATCAATCACAGACTGCAGTGGTACATTGAAAGTAAAAACATCCTTGTGCCACAGCAGGCTGGCTTTAGGCAGTGCTACTCTACGGAAGATCAGACAACCTACCTCTCTCAAGAAATTGAGGATGCATTCCAAGAGAAGAAGCTGGTGCTTGCGGCATGGATAGATTTGAAGAAAGCCTTTGACAAAGTCTGGAAAGAAGGTCTGATGAATAAACTGAGAAACTGCAAAGTCAATGGAAGAATGTACAAATGGGTGAAAGCATACTTGCACAACAGAAGAGCCCGAGTACAGATAGACGGACTAAAGAGCAAGAAAGTACTACTGTGTCACGGAGTTCCCCAGGGCGGAGTCTTGTCCCCCACACTTTTTCTAATCTTCATCAATGATCTCGTTGCTAATCTACCGCATGGAATTAAAGCAGCAATGTACGCTGATGACCTGGTTCTATGGAGCACAAATGAACGTGCATCAGTGGCCACCAGATTGCTACAAAGAACTGTAGATACATTTATTGCATGGACAAATAGATGGTGTGTCAGCATAAACACTGACAAGTGCAGGCCCACCCTATTTACCCTCTCTCCAAAACAAAAGGCAGGGACCATCCAGATAAATGAAACACCCCTAAGAGAAGATAAAGAACCAACATACCTTGGAGTAACATCAACAAAGCAGTAGCAAAAGCCAGAAGGAAAATAGCCATCCTGAGAAAGCTAAGTGGAACCACATGGGGAGCCAGTGGGAAAATACTTAGCAAAGTTTATCAACAGAGCATACAACCACACCTGGAATACGGGTCAACTGCGTGGTGTTCGGCATAAAAAACCACACTACAAGAGCTGGACAAAGTGCAAAATCAAGCACTTAGAGTCACCACAGGAGGGATGAGATCAACCCCTATAGTGGAAATGGAGAAGATGGGGAAGACACAAGCACTGAGTGAGCGCAGAGATACGAAAACGCTAATACAAGCAGAAAAGTTCCTCAGCTTGCCAGGCCAACCTATGAAGAACAGATTTGAAAACCTAGCTATGGGGCGGTTGAAAAGAAGTAGTTTTATCCACCAGGCCAAATGACTCTGCAGAGAAACCACCGATCTGCCCACAGTTGGTATCCCCCTAACAACTATTCCAGAGCGAACTCCATGGAAAGATGAGCATAGACTATCATTACAAATCCAGACAAAAGTGAGAGGAATATTTGACAAGGAAGAACAGAACAGTGTGCAGCGCAGAACAGCCACTCTCGGCTTCCTTGATGAAGAATACCCACAGGACCTCTGGATCTGAGTCTACACAGATGAGTCAGCACAAAATGCTGTTCGAAATGGAGGAGCGGGGGTGTACATAGAATACCCAAATAATACTAGGGACACAGCTAGAGTAACGACAGGAAAGTACTGCCATAACTACGATGCTGAAATTGAGGCAATCAAGATAGCAACAGAGAAATTACTAAATACCAGCAAAGGTACACAACCTGTGGTGCTATTGACAGATGCAAAATCAGTACTCAAGGAGCTCCTGTCTAGGAAATTGCCAGTACTAAGGACACTACTTTCTGAATTTAGCAGTCAGCATAAGGTCACCATACAGTGGATACCATTCCACTGTGGAGTACCCGGAAACGACAGAGCTGATCAATTGGCTAAGGAAGCCAAAAGAAGAACAGCCTGATGTGCCCGTTACATACCACCAAAAGAAAAGAATGATCAAATCAGTCAGAAAGCCACCAAAACCTGCTCAAGATGACTACCACGTTATGGACAGACCATAACAAGTCATTATCCTGCGCCTCAGAACAGGGCACAATAGATTACGCAACCACATGTATACAAAATTCAAGATTGGTGAAACAGCCATGTGCACATGTGGATTGGCGTCGCAGAAAGCAGAGCACATACTCCAAGACTGCCCAAAATATAACATATCTAGGCAAACCTTCTGGCCTAGAGAGACGACAGTGGAAGATAAACTCTATGGACCGTTGTGTGAATTGAAAAAGACAGTTCAATTCATACAAGAGACAGCATTGCAGTTATAGACATATTTCAAGCGAATGAAAGAAGAAGAAGAAGATATTCTCATTGTGACAAACGCAAGAAAAATACAGTGAACAGAATCAACCACTGTTTATTGCCTTCATCGACCTCACAAAGGCATTTGATTTGGTCAGTCATGTGGGTCTGTTCAAAGCACTAAAGAAGATTGGATGCCCACCAACTCTTCTGTCCATTGTGGAATCATTCCACACAGGCATGAAGGGTATAATCAAGTTTGATGGTTCAACTTCTGAAGAGTTTGAAGTGGAGTTAAGCAAGGTTGTGTACTAGCTCCCATCCTCTTTGGAATATACTTTTCACTTCTACTGAAATATGCCTTTCGTGATCAGGATGGTGGTATATGCATTAACTCACGCTCAGATGGCGGCCTCTACAATGCTCAGAGATTGAAGGCCAAGACCAAAATTAGGAGGGTACTGATCAGAGAGTTGCTTTTTGCAGTTGATGCTGCAGTTACGACCCACTCTGAGGAAGAATTACAATGTCTACTATCTGCATTCTCCAATGTTCTGAATTTGGTTTAACAATTAGCAAAAAGAAGACACAGATTATGTCACAAGGTGCACATGGGGGTACCATCAGTCTTTATTGACGACTCCAAACTAGAGATGGTACACCATTTTACATATCTAGGATTAGTGGTAAATAGCAAATTATTCCTAGATCAGGAAATCAACATCCGGATTGGTAAGGCAGCAACAAGAATGGACAGGTTAAGAAAAAGATTCTGGGAGAACAGGAAGCTTACTGCCAAAACAAAAGTCCTTGTCTATCAAGCCTGTGTCCTTAGTACTTTTCTTTATGGCAGTGAAGCCTGGATAATTTACTCACACCAAGAGAAACGTTTAAACAGCTTTCATATGCGGTGTCTGCGAAGAATTCTTGGTATTAAGTGGCAAGACAAAATCACAAATACTGAAGTATTGGAAAGATCAGGTTGTGTGCCGGTTTATTCCATGCTCAGTCTTCTTAGACTTAGATGGATAGGACAACTTAGGAGGATGGATGATGGTAGAATACCAAAGGACATCTGTTTTGGTGAATTACAGATGGGTCGCTGCTGAACGTTTTGCATGGAGGGCAAACATCAGAAATGGAATAAAGACAAAGGAGAAAATTATTGCAGATAAGTCACACACCGAGCGTTTGAGACGTACGATGGTGCATGATGGTGGAAATGACCATGTGTTCACATGCACCCACTATGAACGAACATTTACAGCGCGAATTGGCCTTATCAGTCACATTCGCTACCGCCATGGGTAATAGTTATTATGCCTTTCTGAAGCACAAACTATTGTCTGTCAAGACGGCAAGGTGCCAATGAATCCTCCATGCCACTGTCCATCAGCACCATTTCTTTCTTCATCAGCAGCATTCCTCTCAGTCGGCCTCTTGTCTCTTCTACAGCTATCTTTCCAGTTGGCATACTGGAAGGCCCCGCTATACGTCGCTTTTCTATATGTCATTTCGCTATAATGTCGTTGTCACATAGGGGACTAACTTCACTTTACATTGCTACATTTCGCCATAACATCGTTTTGAGGCTGGGACAATTCATGCAGGTGCTGACAAAATCAAAGAGAGTGCTAAAAACGTAACCCCTTTGAGTGCTTCCAAGATCACTCGTACCAGAAGTATTCTTATGGAGAACATGGAAGCACTATTGGCCATCTGGATTGAAGACAAGAACCAACGGAATATGCCTGTGAGCAAGATGGTTACCCAAGAGAAAGCAAAGTCTCTCTATGAAGATCTAGCTAAGAAAGCGGGTGAGAGCAGTACTAGTAGTGCTGATGATAGTTTTGGAGCGAGTCGTGGTTGGTGTGAGCGCTGTAAGAAGCGTTTACACCACACAACATTCAGACAACAGGTGAAGTGGGGAGTGCTGATACTACAGCTGCAGAGCATTTCCCTGCAGAGTTAAGGGCCATGATTGAGGAGGGTGGTTACTGCGCAGCAGACATTGAACAGATTGTTTGGTCAAGCAAAGAAGAGCCAGGAAAAGAGGCAGGGAGAGGTTACAGTTTCATCCTCAGATGAAGAGGCAGAATTTAATGCCTCTACGTCCCAATAGCTCTACCACTCGCCCTCCAACCCACCTCCATTTAGCCAATAAATATCAACAACCATCAAAATAAACATTATTGTAGCATACAATACACTGTATTTCATTTAATTCTATGGGAAATAGTGTTTCGCTATACATCGTTTCACTTAACATCGCGTTTTCCAAGAACGTAACCCCGACGTTAACTGGGGCCTTCCAGTATTTTCCAATGCCTCTGTTCTCAATTCTTATTACATGACCACTGAATGTTGACTGTTTCCTTCTTATAATGTTTGTACGTAATGTTATTCTTTCATTAGCCTTTTCCAGGCACTTATTGTTACTCTGGTAGTCTATGGTATCTGCAACATTTGTCTCAGAAACCACATTTCTGTTGCCTCCAAGCTCTTCCTAATTTGTTTGTTCATGTTCCACGATTCGCTGCCATACACTAGACCAGGTTCTATATAAGATTTTAGCACTTTCTGACATTCAGTATTTCAGTGTTCTGTGACATTTCCTTCATAGTTAGGGTAAAGACATGATTTGCACCTTGTGTGCTACTTTAACATAGGGATGTGTTATATTTTTGCTATTTCATATTGCTATTTCTGTTGGTATGCTTATAGATTTATAATAAGGAGCTGAAATTATTAGTATGTTACTTTACAGTAGTGTCCATCCATGTATAAATGTTTTGTTTTGTGATATATTGCTTCATTTTTGCTTTGCAGTTCTATAGGGCTTCTGTCTTTAACATATTACATGTCTTCCTTTGTAATAGACTCATTATAGTGGGTCACATATTTCTTCAGTATTATCCTTTGGTGTTCATACTTCTTGCATATCAGTGTGACATATCACTTCTGACAATCAGCAGTTAGTTTCTGTATGTAAAATAAGATGCTGACCTATGCAGCCTTAATGAAATGTACATGTGAAACAGGTTCATTTATAGTAAACTATGCCATTCCAAGTTGTAGTCTTAGAACTGTTTTATTGCAAGGGCAGAGATGTGTCAAAGAGTAAGCACATACAAGTCACTGAAATTGTTCTGGCGACTACATAAAAGCATGAGTGGGGTAGTCAAGAATAAGAGAATTTCTGACTTCCAAGGTACTGACCTCATCTGGCAGAGGACTGATGAGAACAATAGCAAAGCCCTCTTTGAACGCTATCTAGAGCAGAGCAACCAGACAGACAAGAGAGGCCGAAATCTTGCCAAGGAGGTCACCTCAGACAGGTGCAAGGAACAGAGCACTTCGGATGAAGACACAGTGACAGTGAAAGAAATCAAGGCTGTGCTTCGACGATCAAAAAACAGCGCTCCAGGTCCTGATGGCATAAGATACGATGACATCAATAGGTGTACCGACAACGAGCTAGAGAAACTAGCAGACACGTACAACAATAGTATAGGGAGTGCTAGCATCAAGGAGGAGTGGTTACACAGCTATTTGATTCCCTTGCCGAAGCCTGGCAAAGACCACACAAAAATTCAGGGATATCGAGTTATAACCATGCAGAATACAATAGGCAAGCTGCTGGAGAAGTTAATTGCCAGGAAAATATCAAGCCAGCTAGAGAGGCAAAGTGTTTTCCCACCTACCCTGGGTGGGTATCGTCCAAAAAGAGAAACCTGGACCAATGCAGCAGTTTTTGCCCATGATGTCTATGGTTTCCACTCAGGCATTGAAACTTTTGCTGCAGCGATTGATCTTCAGGACGCGTACAACAGAGTACCATTGGATTTTTTAATGCTTAAGCTTCTTGAACTCAAAATAAGTCCATTCCTCCTTAGTTGGATCGCTGCAGCTCTCTTCCAATGGAAAGTAGTTTTTAGATGTGGCAGTTGGACTTCGGAACCAACAACAATATATCCTGGCCTACCACAGGGATCACTATTATCTCCGGTACTGTTCAACGCATACACAGTGAGAATCACCAGTGAACAGATCACTGGACCTGGTAGGACATTGTCATATGCCGATGATGTTTTAGTGTATTGTTAGGGTAAGGACAGAGAGCAGGTTGCTGTGGAACTACAAACCGAACTCAATCGCATAAGTACTTGGTGTGATGAAGCTGGGGCAATGGTCAACCCAACAAAGGCAACAGTGACTTGGTTCTCGTTGAATAATCATATTGTCAACACTGCAACACCAACTGTAAAGCTGTGTTCAGAGATGATAGAAAGAACGCAGGCAATGAATTACCTGGGGATACAGTTTGATCGAAGCCTTGCTTATAATGAGCACATAGATCAAATGATAACAAAAGCCAAGCGGGGTTTGGTTGCGATGCGGGTGATGGCGGCAGCAAACTGTGAGCAGCGCCATCTATGTCTTCTGTACGAAGGGCTGGTCATGTCTGTTTTTGAGTATGCGATGGCTATCCTGACTCTCAGCCGTAAGCGGATAGAAAGGATGCAAAGGATACAGAACGAAGCCATGCGCATTATTCTTGGATGTACAAGAGATACAGCATGCAGTGCGATGCGCTACCTTCTTGATTTTCCAACCATTGAAGACAGAATACAAGTTTGCAGAGCACGCGCCTACCTCAGAGTTAACGCAAACACACAACATCCACTGCATAGTGAAATTAGGAAGGTGAAGGGCAGCAGGTTAAAAAGAGGACGGTCGTGGATGGGTCAAGCCGAAGACATTCTTCAACAGGTGTGTTCACTTGAGGACTTAGAACCTGACGAGGAGTGGGTACAAGTGCCAATAGATTTCTGCACATCCTTTTCAGTTTGCATCCAACTAGATAGAAAATGTAGACAAGAAAATCCGGCTGCTGTGGAGGCTGAAGTACAAGCGTTGATTTTCGAGAATTCGCTAGACGGTGATGCTGTCATCTACACAGATGGGACGGTCGTCCGACATGTGAGAAGCTCATGGGCCTTTACGGCTCGGGCTGGAGGGAGAATTGTGAAGGAGGACTCTGGTGCTTTCACTGAAACCACAAGTAGCCTGACTATGGAAGTCATGGCAGTAAGTAAAGCAATAACATGGCTCGAGACACAGACATTCACTAGGGCATGTTTCCTTAGCGACTCAATGAACATGATCAAGAGGATAGAGATGGGGGGATTCTAAGAGAATGGTTGCTGTCTCTGGAGCAGTCTCGGCTGGCAAATATTAGTTTCATCTTCATGCCAGGGCATGCGGGAGTACAAGGAAATGAGCCGGCTGACAAGCTCGCAGGTGAGGCTGCGGTGGAGGGTGGACGCGCCATGGACCAGGCTGACATTTTGAATGCTCTGCGAGAAGTAAGACTTTTAAGTGAACCAAGTGATGACTGAATCTACAACCATGGCCAGACTGCGAGAACAGAAAATTAAAAGAGGGGTGGCCAAACAAGAACACTATGCAGGAAACCACAGAAGATTGATAAACCAACACAGAACTGGTGTTGTTAGCCTCTACACGCTGCCGGATTTGCTGAGGAGGGGATCCGAGCAATTATGGACTGAATGGTTCGATGTGCAATGAGGATGATCTGTCTACTAACTAACTAACATCTAAAACAGATTTCTTTCTCTTCATAATTTTTGAAATATTATTGGCACTTTTCCATCTTGACAGACGATAGTTTGGTACATTGTCCTTCAAAAAGACTTAATAACTATGACCCATGGCGGTGGCAAGTGTGGCTGATAAGGCCAACTCGTGCTGTAAATGTTTGTCCACAGTGAATGCATGTGAAAACATGGTCATTTCGACCATCATGCACCATCTTACGTCTCTCACCCTCTGTGTGTGCTTTATCTGCAATAATTTTCTCCTTTGTCTTTATTCCATTTCTGATAGTTGTCCTCCATGCAACACGTTCAGTGGTGACTTGCTCCCAATGTGCATTACTCCCAATGTGCATTATCAATGCTTGTATCAGTCATGTCCCGCTTACACACATCTTTGTATCGTAGTAGAGGCCGACCCTGAGATCTCCTACCCGTCTGTAATTCACCAAAAAAGATGTCCTTTGGTATTCTACCATTATCCATCCTCCTAACATGTCCTATCCATCTAAGTCTACAAAGACTGAGCATGGAACACACCGTCATACAACCTGATCTTTCCAATACTTCAGTATTTGTGATTTTGTCTTGCCACTTAATACCATGTATTCTTCACAGACACCGCATATGAAAGCTGTTTAAACGTTTCTCTTGGTGTGAGTAAGTTGACCAGGTTTCATTGCCTTAAAGAAGAGTACTAAGGCTTCTGGTTGACTGCCACTGCCATCAACGATAAACTGTATTTTCGTGGACTGTGTGGGTGAACATCTAGGAAACATCCAGATGGGAAAATGACTGATAAATGCGGCGGCATTATGCACAGTGTATCTGTGCGGGCTGTTGTTTGTCGAGACTCCTGTCTTTTCCACTTTTCACATTGGGCAGTAGGGAGCGTTTTGTGTGATATTCACTGGCACAGGAACGGAGCATAATGGGGACGACCCGTTGCTGTGAAGTTGGAACCGTGACTAACTAACTAACTAACTAACTAAGACACAGGCTTGGTAGATGAGAACTTTTGTTTTGGCATTTAGCTTTCTGTTCTCCCAGACTCTTTTTGCTAACATGTTCAATGTTGTTGCTGCCTTACCTATACTGATGTTGATTTCCTGGTCTAGTGATAATTTGCTATTTACCTCTGATCCTAGATATGTAAAATGGTCTACTATCTCCAGTTCGGCAACGTCAATAAAGATTGATGGTACCCCGTGTGCACCTTGTGACATAATCTGTGTCTTCTTTTTGTTAATTGTTAAACCAAATTCAGAACAAGCATTGGAGAATGCAGATAGTAGATGCTTGCTTGTGTTCGTTGGCTTGAGCTCCAACGCGAAGTCCTGTATGTCGGATGAAGGCATCCTGTTGTCCAACATCAGTGTGATGTCATACAGGACCTGAGGTTTGCGTGAGTATCCGTTGTCCCATGTCTGGCTTATTGGTGTGCAGACTGGTGGTTCCTCGCCATATAGGCAGACACTCTCCGACTTCGGAGGAATCGGCGATCCTACTGACTTTAGCCAGGACCCCGAAGGGACCTGTTGCCCAGGACACTCGACGAGGATGCGTCAATAGGTCTTGGCCAGTATATAACCCGGCCCTGGTGCTTTGGAAACACCTCTGTGTCCCAGATAGTAGATGTAATTCTTCCTCGGAGTGAGTCGTAATTGCAGCATCATCCACAAAAAGCAACTCTCTGATTAGTACCCTCCTAATTTTGGTCTTGGCCTTCAATCTCTGAGCATTATAGAGGCTGCCATCTGAGCGTGAGTGAATGTATATACCGGCATCCTGATCACGAAAGGCATATTTCAGTAGAAGTGAAAAGTATATTCCAAAGAGGGTAGGAGCTAGTACACAACCTTGCTTAACTCCACTGTTGATTTCAAACCCTTCTGAAGCATCATCAAACTTGATTATACCCTTCATGCCTGTGTGGAATGATTCCACAATGGACAGAAGAGTTGGTGGGCATCCAATCTTCTTTAGTGCCTTGAACAGACCCTCACAACTGAACAAATCAAATGCCTTTGTGAGGCCGATGAAGGCAATAAACAGTGGTTGATTCTGTTCCCGGCATTTTTCTTGCATTTGTCGCAATGAGAATATCATATCAGTGGTAGACCGGTTCTGTCGGAGGCCGCACTGTGATTCGGGGTAGACTTTATCTCCTAGGACTTGAAGTCTGCGCAGAACAATTCTGGCAAATACTTTCCCAACAGCACACAGACGTGAAATACCCCTGTAGTTGTTACAGTTGCTTTGATTGCCCATGTACTTTTACAGCGTTATGATTCTTGAATCTGTGAAATCCTATGGGACTTGTCCTTCTCGCCAGCATAGCTCTATTAGCTGGTGGATCTGTAGAGTGAGTGTTTCTTGCCCACTCCTGATTACCTCTATTGGAATCACATCCTTACCTAGAGCCTGCCAGATGCAAGTTCATTTATATCACACTTAACTTCTGTTATGGTGAGAAGTATGTCCAGGTGGTCAAGAGTTGGTAGGGCCTCTATGGCATTGAGGGCATCATCCGCTAGTTTGGTCTCACTTGAGTAAAGCTCTAAATAGTGCTCTACCCATCTATCCATCTGCTGTTTCTTATCAGTGATGATTTCTCCAGTCAAGGTTTTCAGTGGTGCACTTCTTTTGATAATTGGACCACAGGCTTTCTTTATCTTTTCATGCATGCTTCTGATGTTTCCCTTATCACATGCGATTTGAATGGACTCACATAACTTGATCAAATAGTCATTTGCACACTGTATGGCAGCCTTTTGCACATCCTTCCTAGCTTGCTTCAGCTCACTGAGAGTGTTAGTTTGTTCTTTCCTTGTTTCTTAAGAGAGCTATCTTTTTTTATCAATCAAAGGCTGCAGAGTCTGGCTGTTTGCAGCAAACCAGTCCTGCCTCTTATAATCCACAGTGCCGTAAACCCCTACCGCAGTTTTATAAAGAGTTTCCTTAAGTTTACCCCACTTTTCACTAACTGTACAATTTTCTGGTGTATCAGTGAAAGCGTCTTCAAGCTGCTGTTGAAACTGAAACCACTTTTCAGGATCGTGAGTGTTAATAATATTAATCCAGGGGCTAGATTTGTGTTTAGCTGTGTAGATTCTCTTTGGTCTCAGTCTAACCCTTGCAACAATCAAAGAATGATCAGTATCACAAACAGCACTGTCGTAGCTTTGAGTCAATGATGTATGTTCAGATGTTGTCTCCGTGTGATGATGAAGTCAAGCTGGTGCCAATGGCCGGATCTTGGATGTTTCTATGTGACCTTATGCAGCTCTTTTGTTTTAAAAAAGGAGTTTGTAATACATAGGTCATTTCTGGTGCAATGCTTCAGCAGCCTTTGCCCATTTTCATTCATGTGACCGATGTTGTATTTTCCAAGGCACACTGGCCATGAACTCGAGTCCTTGCCCACACTAGCATTGAAATCACCGAGCATATAAATGTAGTCGGATTTTGGAATTGCCTTGATCACGGAATCTAACTCCTCATAGAACGAATCCTTCACAACATCAGAGGAGTCGAATGTCGGTGTATATGTAGTAATAATGGTGGCAAAGCCACAAGAGGTTGCCAAGTGCAGAGATAATAGTCTTTCATTACCTCCTGCTGGAATATTAATCATTCCCAGTAGTGAATTCTTCACTGCAAAGCTCACACCGTGTTGCCTTTTTTCTGCCCACCCTCTACCCTTCCAAAAACAGGTGTAATTGTTTTCCCTGAGTGACCCTTCCTCAGCGAGGCGAGTTTCCTGCAGGCCAGCAATATCAATGTTAACAACATTGAGTTCGGCATCAATCACAGCCGTTTTTCTCACATCGTTAATATTCATCAAGTCAGTGGAAAATCCTGGACACATGGTTCTTACGTTCCAGATTGCAATCCGTAGCTTGAGGTTTCTCATCTCATCTCATCTCATCATGTTCCTCTTGTACCTTGCGGTGTCGAGGTGAAATATAAACTTCGTGAGAGTGCCCGATTATGGGCTTCATATATTGATATTCCCATGGACTCTGCTATTCCCTCCGTCCAACGTTTACGTGGTCGGCCTCTTCCTGTTTCCATCTGGTCTGTACATCATTGTTTGTTGTGGTATGCTGTTGACTGGTAACTTACTTGCATGGCCAAAACATTTGACTTGCTGCTTTCTGATAAAATCTAGTGCTGCTTTAACCCCCACTTTAGTCCAGATTTCTTCATTTCTGATCTTATCTCTTCTTGATACGTTGAGTATTCTTCTCAGGAACCTCATTTCTGTTGTTGTGATTTTTCTTTTCTCTTTTTCTATCATTGTTCAGGTTTGGCATTGGTAGCATAGAGTTGGCAGGAAGATTGTGTTGTAAAGTGCTTTCTTAGTAGTTATTGATACATGTTTGTTCTTTAGTATTGGTGCCATTTGTCCAATGAGTTGATTTATCTTACAGTGAAAAAAGTATTCTGTAACCAGCTATGTATGTCTAAACTAAGTAATTTCAAGTGATTAAACAGTTAACTTTTATAACCATAAAATATTTTGACATAAATATTAAAGCCTAGGGCTGTTTGTATGCAATTTTGTATGTTTTTCTTTTGCAACAATGATACTGATAATACACTGCCTCATATTTACATGAATGTGTTGTAGATATTTAAACACAAAAGTCACAAACAATATGTTGCATGATTGATTGCTTGGCACATTTTGCTGCGTCAGGTCATCATCTGACGAGATGCAGCCAGATATGCCTGGCAGTCAATCATGCAACATATTGTTTGTGACCTCTATGTTTAAATGTTAAAAAGATGCTAAGAATTCATCTTATGTGAGTTTTATATGACTGAAGCAGACCATAAAAGCACCATATATTGAATGTCTGAGTGTCATCTTGTGAATGCTGTAACAGTGTATGATCTAAGACAGTTAATTCTAATAAAAGACTAATGAGCCTACCTGTATCTGCTAGGCTTAATAATAATTGTAATATTTCCACAGTGGCTATCTGGGTTCAGTTCCAAGAAAGTCACACAAAAAGTAAAGGACTCTTTTACATGCCTTAAAGTGCATTGGCCATATGTTGCTATTTGAACTATTTTTATATACAAATCAAATCAACCCACGGACAGTGATGTCATTAGTATCATTCTGGCCGCCTTTACATCCCAAGACATTTCCTGGTACCTATTTAGGGTTGAGTTGACCTGGGAGCCCAGGTCAGTGTAAAAAATCCACCCTGATGCGGAATCAGACTCATGATCACCAAACCGACAGGAGTGCATCTAAGCACGTCATTCGTTTTACATTTATTTATGTAAGAATTATATTATGTTTACTCATCATTATCTTCCACTTTTACCATCAAGCGTCATGGGGAGAAATAGTTGATGTTCCAGAGGCTGATGTGTGGCACTGCATAGTGTCATTCTGTGTGATTATACAGTGTCTTTGAAGTCGTCAATACATTTTCTTCTCGGACATACTCTTGCTCTCGTATGAGATCTTCTTTGATTTAGTGCTAGTTTTACATTATAATGAGATGACCAAACCATTTGATCTTCTGCTTTTCAATTTATGTGGCACAAGGTGTTGATCCCACTGTCTGTCTGATAACATTATTTCTTAATCTGTCTCGGATAGTTAAGTTGGTAGCTCTTCTCAAGTATCTCATCTCGCAGGTGTTGATTTTGCATAAGTGTGATTTGGATAATGTCCAAGTGATTTTATCTGCTGCATGTATAACTCATTTATTGTGAATGGATCTGTTGTTTCATCTAAAGTAAAGAGTTTGAAATTTTTTGAGTCAGTTTTGTCAACACTTGCTTCTTTGTACATTTTGTCTATGTAATTAAATAGCAGAGGGAGAGCAGTCATCTCTTTATTATGTTTAATAAAGGGTTGAATCCCATTCGAGGTGGGAATTTTTTGTATTGACATGGACTTCAAGGTTGACCCACCTAATATTTGTACCATGACATTTTCTGGGAAGTAAAGATGGCTGGCATGATTCTAACTACATCCCCACAAAGTGCCAATTGGTGTGAAGATATGAGGTTAACACCATATGCCCAGTAAGCTTCATGATGTGAAAATGGGTTCTCCCATTACGTAATAAAGGTAAAGGTAGAGTTTATTGTTCATATGTGTGATGTGTTTAGTGAAATTTGGAAGTTAATTTATCAACATTATGTGTTTTTAAAAAATTCTAGTGTGTTTTGACTCGCTTAAAAATAACAATGTAAGATAATGTAAAATTAGGTTTCGTTCTTTTTGAAATTATTATAAATTTATTTGCTTTGAATTTCTTTTTTCTAGTTAACCAAGTGCAAGTTGACCATCTGTGACAAGATCCCTTCTTATGATGAAAATCTGTGTGCCTTCATTACAGACACACTTAAATTTAAGATAACTAATACAGCTCCTTTGGTCATTGAAAAAGATAACCCATCACCAGATGACATAAATAAGCTTTTAGATGCCTTAAAGGAAGTGCTGCAGTTACATAACAGGAAGGATAAGTTAGTTGAATTGAAGCAAAGAGAAGGAAATGCCACATGTGCAAGTTTAGTACAAACATCTTCATTGCGAGAAGCACTTGAAAACAGGCAGCTTACAGGGTACACAATAAAGAATTATTGTGATAACAGCAGCTATGAAGTATCTTCACAACAAGCACAAGGCATTAATGATGAAGTGCTTGATATAACCAACACTTTACAGAATCTCGAAATAAATGATGTGTCACACGATAATGATCATATTCAAGAAAATAACCAGTTTGAAAATAGTTTAAGTGGAAATGCAACATTTACAAAACTGACCAGTACACCACCTGGACTTGAAAATGAGAACATATCACTTATGGAAAATGCCACAGATGCAGAGAACCAAGAAAACAATAGTCGAGATAGAGGGGAAGATAAGAAGCAAGAAGAGACTACACAGCCAGAGTATCTCAGAAAACATGTAGAGACTGCACAGCAAGAGTATCTCAGAACACAAGTAGAGACTACACAACCAGAGTATCTCAGAAAACAAGTAGAGACTACACAGCCAGAGTATCACAGAAAACAAGTACAGACTACACAGCCTGAGTATCTTGAAAAACAAGTAGAGACTACACAACCAGAGTATCTCAGAAAACAAGTAGAGGATACACAACCAGAGTATCTCAGAAAACAAGTAGAGACTACACAGCCAGAGTATCTCAGAAAACAAGTAGAGACTACACAGCCAGAGTATCTAGGAAAACAAGTAGAGACTGCACAACCAGAGTATGATAGAAAACAAATAGAGACTACACAACCAGAGTATGATAGAAAACAAGTAGCGACTACACAACCAGAGTATGATAGAAGACAAGTGCAGAATACACAACCAGAGTATCCCAGAACACAAGTAGAGACTACACAGCCAGAGTATCTCAGAAAACAAGTAGAGACTACACAGCCAGAGTATCTAGGAAAACAAGTAGAGACTGCACAACCAGAGTATGATAGAAAACAAGTAGAGACTACACAACCAGAGTATGATAGAAAACAAGTAGCGACTACACAACCAGAGTATGATAGAAGACAAGTGCAGAATACACAACCAGAGTATCCCAGAACACAAGTAGAGACTACACAGCCAGAGTCTCACAGAACACAAGTAGATTCTACACAGCCAGAGTATCTTGGAAAACAAGTAGAGACTACACAGCCAGAGTATCTCAGAAAACAAGCAGAGACTACACAACCAGAGTATGATAGAAGACAAGTACAGAATACACAACCAGAGTATCCCAGAAAACAAGTAGAGACTACACAGCCAGAGTATCTCAGAAAACAAGTAGAGACTACACAGCCAGAGTATCTAGGAAAACAAGTAGAGACTGCACAACCAGAGTATGATAGAAAACAAGTAGAGACTACACAACCAGAGTATGATAGAAAACAAGTAGCGACTACACAACCAGAGTATGATAGAAGACAAGTGCAGAATACACAACCAGAGTATCCCAGAACACAAGTAGAGACTACACAGCCAGAGTCTCACAGAACACAAGTAGATTCTACACAGCCAGAGTATCTTGGAAAACAAGTAGAGACTACACAGCCAGAGTATCTCAGAAAACAAGCAGAGACTACACAACCAGAGTATGATAGAAGACAAGTACAGAATACACAACCAGAGTATCCCAGAAAAAAAGTAGAGACTACACAGCCAGAGTATCTCAGAAAACAAGTAGAGACTACAAAGCCAGAGTATCTTGGAAAACAAGTAGAGACTACACAGCCAGAGTATCACAGAAAACAAGTAGAGACTGCACAGCCAGAGTATCTCAGAAAACAAGTAGAGACTACACAGCCAGAGTATCACAGAAAACAAGTAGAGACTACACAACCAGAGTATGATAGAAAACAAGTACAAACTACACAACCAGAGTATCCCAGAAAAAAAGTAGAGACTACACAATCAGAGTATCACAGAACACATGTAGAGACTACACAGCCAGAGTATCACAGAAAACAAGTAGAGACTACACAGCCAGAGTATCCTAGAAAACAAGTAGAGACTACACAGCCTGAGTATCTCAGAACACAAATAGAGACTACACAACCTGAGTATCTCAGAACACAAATAGAGACTACACAGCCAGAGTATCTCAGAACACAAATAGAGACTACACAGCCAGAGTATCCTAGAAAACAAGTAGAGACTACACAACCTGAGTATCTCAGAACACCAATAGAGACTACACAACCTGAGTATATCAGAACACAAATAGAGACTACACAGCCAGAGTATCTCAGAACACAAATAGAGACTACACAGCCAGAGTATCTCAGAACACAAGTAGAGACAACACAGCCAGAGTATCTCAGAACACAAGTAGAGATAACACAGCCAGATTATCTCAGAACACAAGTAGAGACTACACAGCCAGGGTATCCCAGAAAACAAGTAGAGACTACACAATCTGAGTATCTTGGAAAAAAAGTAGAGACAACACAGCCAGAGTATCTCACAACACAAGAAAAGATTACACAGCCAGAGTATCTCAGAACACAAGATAATGTTACTCAGCATAATAGATTAGAATGTGGAAAGCAAGGTAAGATTGGTATACAGGTACACAGCCAAGATACGCTCACAATTAAAGAAAATCGTGGAATTCTAAAGACAAACACTAGAACAGACATGAGTCATGCAAACAATACCAGTGAAATGCAAACTATTGTATCAGGGGATGCAAACATCAATAAAGAAATGAAAATGCAAATACATGTAGATGACAAGAATGAAAATAATAATATGACTTCAAGCAACTTTGCTTATAGGCCAGAAACTATAGAAGATCATGCAGGCCGTACATCTTCAATTCAAAATGTTTATCCGTCGTCCATGAATGATATAGCCAGCCAAGAACATTTACATCAGCGAAAGGATTCTGCTAGTGCAGATATGCAGATTTCATTAAAAGATGGTGGAAGTAAAAACACAAGTTTCAATCAGAGAGAATTGGAAACTTCAAAAATCTCTCCCAGAAGCAACAAAATACAGGACAACACTGATTCCTCTGATTCTGATGCAGAATCCGAGAATTTCATAACATTTTCCATGAAAGCTTCATTAGTTGATGATATAAAGATGTATTTGAATGAATCACGTTATGTTAAATACTTTATTGATGCAAAAAAAAATGAAGGTAATATTGTTTTATTCAAACTGAATACTAATAATGACAGAGACGTTTCATTTTTGAACACATTGAAACAATTGAAAGTCGAGGAATGTGAGTTTTATCACAAAGATATACATCTTAATTCAGATGTACAGGATATTCAGACCCAAACAGGAGTATTAATTATTCAAATAAAAGACAATAAAGTGCATATTGTAGGTTTAAAAAACTCTGTTGCATCAGCAAAGAAAAGACTTCAGTTATTGCTTCAAAACCATGATAAACAAAACAGTCATCATCAAAATATGGCAACAGTTGATAAAAGTACAGCTTCAAGAACAGAATCATTAGAGAAGAATAATCCAGATACAAGAAATCAGGGAACAAGAGCAAAAATGTCAGATGATGAAAAAACTCATGAACTAAGGCCTCAGAAATCAGAACTTAATGAGATGCATCAAAGAGTGCTAGAGTCACGTACTTCACTGGCTGAAGATAGCTACCATAAAAATAAAGCTGATAGAACAACTTATCCTGAAAATAGTGAGCATTGCATTTTCAGTAATGGCTACAATATTTACTATGCAAAAAATAAGAGAAGTACGCTGACAGTTCAAATTGTAAATACAGATATAACTAAACTTGAAGTGGATTGCATAGTAAATGCTGCAAATAAAAGATTGCAGCATTATGGAGGTGTGGCAAAAGCGATATCTTCAGCAGCTGGTCCAGCTTTGAGGAAAGAGTGTGAAGACTTCATACAGTCAGGCAACCAAGTGGCTGTGGCTGATATCTTTGTGTCTACTGGCGGAAAAATGCCTTCAAAATTTGTTATACACGCAGTAGGTCCTAAATGGGAGTCTTATGGTGACAACAGTAAATCACAGTGTTTAACAGACTTGCGGCACACAGTGATAAGATGTCTCATTGAAGCTGACAGACGAGGATTTACATCAATTGCTCTTCCCTCTATCAGTGCTGGTAAGAAATTTAAGAGATTTTACTTCTAGCTGGTTTTAATCCTGTAAGGAAATGTCTCATTAATAATTGGTTTGTGTAAATGAGGTAGCATTAATATAATAGAAGCAGTAGAAAATGTGGTTGGTTATGAAAATTCTGGATGTTCCAATATAACTATTCTATTAAGTTAGTTCATACAAGAATTTGTCAGGCTCAAATACTAATAAAGTGAGTGATTTCATATTAGGAACAGTTGGAGGTTCAGTCTGTTCGTATTGTTAGTTTGTGTATGAGTTTATGCGCCCATGTTGTATTATTTTACTATATCCTTCTTGCATGTGATATTCTTTATAAACATGTCAATTAAAGTTTATCATGTTTTCTTTATCATCATCATCAAGTGCCATGCGGATAAGCATGGGTAGTCATGACACATCATTTCACAAGATCACCAGAGTTAGGATCAGGTCTGTGTTCTTGTCCGGATTATGCCATGTGACAAAGCCATTCAGGTATTTATATCTTTTCCTTCCCTTTGCTCTTTTCCCATCAACCTTGCCATTTGTCACTAAATTGTCTTGTCAATTTCTCCTCATAACGTGCTGAAAACTCTTGACTGTCTCAGCCTAATTTCTCAAATCAATTTAAAGCTTTCACTTGTTTCTTGTAGGACTTGCTCATTGGTGTTTCTGTCTGTCCAGTGTATTCTTTGCATTTTCCTCAACAAACCATATGCAATGATGTACAGACCAGAGGGAAGCAGAGGAAGAGGCCAGCCACGTAAACGATGCACGCAGGAAATAGCAGATCTATGGGAATATTGATACATGAAGCCCATAAGTGCACTCTCCCAGTGTTTATACTTCACCTCGACACCACAAGGTACAAGAGGAACATGATATGAGATGAGATGAGATGAACCATATTTCTACTGCCATTAATATTTGTAAGCTTGTTTGCTTTTGTCTATGTTTCATATGCATATATCTGTTTAGGTTCTACATAGCACTTGAGGACTTTTTATTTATTATTTCAGGTGACAGCTTTTTATTAGTATGTGTTCGATCTTGCAAAAGGCTACCTTTGCCATAGTAATTCTTGTTCTAATCTCTACAAAGCACATTCCATCATTATAATTATTCCGTAATAGTTGTACTGATTCACTTGTTTAAGAATTTTCCCAATTTTGATGTTACATAGTGAAGTACTTTCTTCTTGGAGATAACTATAATCTCTGCTTTCTCAATTCTCTCTCTAGTTGTTCACTGTGTACAATAACCACATCTACTAAATGGTGTAGGTTCCTTTATATTGTAATCAAGATAGTCATTACGACAATGTAGTACTATAAGTCCTATACTATAATGTCCTATTTCTCACTACTGATCACATATCTGCTCTCTGTAACAGACCTACAGAGCTGTTAAACATAGTGTCTAGTTTACCTTTTTATAGTGTTGAATTATTTCTCAGATTCTCCAGATAGCAGTACTTCATTTATAACCTTCATAGCCTGGCAATCTTTCAGGTCAAAGCGACTGAGAATATATATATTCTGTAATATATATATATATATATATATATATATATATATATATATATATATATATATATATATATATATATATATATGGTAGTAATCGTGATGATGGAAATAATCCCGACGGTGTTTACCAGGTTGCCAAGGAAATCCCATGTGTCAGACTAAGAAGCAGAGTGAGACTAGGAATGTAGAATGTGAGAAGTCTATATGAGGGAAAGCTCAATGTAATATGTGGTGATATTGAGAGGTTATATATTCAAATTGTAGGAATTAGTGAGCATTGCTGGAGAGGCAAAGGACATTTTAAAAATGAAAATGGAAGTCTTTTCATATATTCTGGTAGAGATGTCAGGGGCCAGAGCGGAGTGACATTTTTATTTAGATGAAACAACAGCAAAAGCTTTAATTGGATATAATCCGGTTAATGATAGAACACTCACTATCAGACTAAGAGGCCATCCAAACAAACACAACTATCATACAGATATATGCACCTACATCAACAGCAGAGGAAGACAAAATTGAAGATTTTTACAGCACACCGCACGACACATTAAACAAGATTGGTCATAATGGCATAACAGCAATAATGTGAGATTTTAATGCAAAAGTAGGTACAGGAAGAGCTGAAAATGAAAGACATGTTTTAGGAAAATTTGAATTGGGAAACAGAAATGATGCAGGGACAAATTAGTTGAATTTTGCACAGAAAATGAGTTAATAATACTCCAGTCATTAGATATAAAACTGTACCGATTCCTACACCAGCAGTCAAAGAGCCTGTTCCTCTGTACGCCACAAACAATTGTATTTACCTATTCACATGTAGATGCCAGGCCTTCTACATTGGTAGAACAGAGAGACAGCTTAACAAACGAGTGTCTGAACACATACCTCAATGGGTCAACAAGATACAACACACAGGAGATGCTAGCCTCGTGGGGCCGACACACCGGAAGCTCCCGGCGTCTTCAATTGGTAGGCACATTATCGAAAGCGGCCATGTGGTTGACAGAGACACTGCCTTTTGCGTGTTGTTTAGTACACAAAATACTCGCTTGTTAAAATTTGCAGAAGCAATTATGATCAATCAACTCAAGCCAGAATTGTGCAAACAGAAAGACATGCTAGTCAGCTTAAAATTACCTAGATAATTGACATTACTGTGCGAATATGTGTATATTTCAACTTGAAGGATTTATCTAGTTAATTCACGTAAGTTGTGTGATTTCTGCAGTATGTACCTGACGAGATGCAGCGAAATATGCCAGGCAATAAATCGTGCAATCTGTTGTTTGTGTCTTCGTTATTCAGAGTTAATAATAGCCAACACACTTTTAAAATACAACCCAAGAAGACTATTTACATGGACATCCGTGGACAGTACTACCAAAAACCAGATAGTTTATATTTTAATACAAAGAAGATGGAGAACAAGCATAACATCAGCAAAAACCCTACGGAATGCAGACTGATACAGATCATCAGTTATTAGAAGCAGATGTGAAAGTAAAACTCACAAAGCTTACCAAAGGACCAAGGCTACTTTGCTTTAATCTCACAAAAATACCATATGCGTACAGCGCAGAAGTGAAGAATCGTTTTGGGGTTTCAATGTCTATACAGGAGGAGATGACACCTAATGAATTGGCAGTAAACGCTAGAGATATCTTGATAACAGCAGCCAAAGATTTAATTCCAACCAAGAATAAGCAACATAAGCCATGAATTACATCATACACATTAGAATTAATAAAACAACAAAGGGAATTGAAACAGAAAGGAATAGAAATTGATAACAGCTGAATGAAGTATAAATCTTTAACACGAGAAATAAGAAAAAAGAACACAAGAAAGGACAAAAACCAATATATACAAGATTGTTGTACTAGAATAGAGCAATATAATAAGAATGGAGGAGTTTACGAAATGTTCAAAGAAATGAAGTTATTGACATGAAATGTTCAACCCCAATTAAATGTTGTCTGTGATAAGTTGTGAAATACCTTAACAGAATCTAGAAAAATGCTAGAACAAAGGCATGAATTGTGCAGTATATGATATGAATGACTGTGAGGATGTTATTGAGATACATGAACCAGTGACAGCAGAGACAGAACCTGAACATTCATTAGAAGAAATTGTATGGGCAATAAAGAACCTGAAGAATGGTCATTAACCAGGATGTGATGAGATACCAGAAGAAACTAATTAAAGCGGGATGAGAAGAAAGCATACAAATCTATCACGCATTATGTTAAAAGGTATGGTATATGGTCAAAAGATTGGAAGAGAAATATCTTCATTCCATTGCCAAAAGAGAGCAACGTGAAATTATGCACCAAGTATAGAACTGTTGCCCTGATCAGTTATGCAAGTAAAATTCTACTGAAAATCATAATGGGAAGACTTCTTAATAAAATGGAAGAAACGATTAATGTGGTTCAAGCTGGATTTAGACAAGAAAGAGGTACAATATATCACATACTCAACATGCGTTTAATACTAGAGAAATGTAGAGAATTTAATGTAAAATTAGTTTCATGATTTGTGGATTATTCAATAGCATTTGCCTGTATATAACATCAGAAACTTTGGGAAATCACGAGGAATATGGGTTTTCCATCACATGTAATACAACTCATAAAAATGCTTTATCTAGACCAACAAGCAGCAGTTAGAATAGATGGCAAAACATCAAATTGACTTGACATCAAGCAAGGAGTCCATCAGGGCTGTGTGCTGTCCCCTTATTTGTTTAAACTGTCCGCCGAAAATATAATGAGAAATGTCATACATGATATAATCAAGGAGCCATATTGATGCCCTAAATATCGATGGTCATGAAATACAAGAGATTCGATGCTCTGATGATATAGTGCTACTATCCACATCACAGAATGGTATAGAAAAACTAATAACCCAAAAGAATAGTGAAAATCACAACTTAAATCTTAACTTGGCAAAAATAAAGATAATGCATACAGATAAAACTAATATCGAGAAAGAAATATATGTTAATCAGGAAAAATTGGAGGTAGTGGAAAATTTTGAATATCTTGGGTCATTAATTAGCAACAATGGTGACACATTGAATGAAATTAAAAGACAAATATCTATTGCTCTTCAGAAACTAAAACAACTGAATAAATTGTGGAGTGGGACAGATAGAACTACAAAAATTAGATTTGTAAGAGCATGCATCTTTCTCATTGCAACATACACCTGTGAGACCTGGACACTTACTAAACAAGCTGAACAGCGCATAAATGCCTTTGAATATAAATGTTATAGAAGGGTTCTAAGAATATCATGGATACAGAAAAGCACTAATGCATCCATACAACATGAACTGAATATTGAAGAAGGTTGGCTGCTAAAGACGATAAAACAAAGAAAATTGAAATATTTTGGTCACTTGAAATATCATGACAGTTTGCAAAAAACAGTAATGGAGGGGTATATGCCTGGGAAGAGAAGAAGAGGAAGGCCAAAGAGAAGATCTTCAGATGGGTGTATCGGACTCTGGACATTTTGCTTATGACCGAGAAGTTTTCTGAAAGGTTGTTATGGGTGCGAAGTTCTGCAAAGGACATGCTACTGAATTGTGTGTGTGTATATATATATATATATATATATATATATATATATATATATATCGAGCAACAGCTGTGAGAGGCTGGCTAAACCAGGCGCAGGTAGCCGATTTGGTGTCAAACCTAGCTGTGAACTAGGGTATGCCTACCCAGCATGTGAAGAAGGATCCGGCAGACTGCTCGGAAGAAATCATTCTTGATTCAACGGGCAAGACGGCGTTTACCTGCAAAGCATTGTTGAACGTAATGAGCACGGCAAGGCACGTAGAGCGCCCTGGTCATCCACTGCACCTGTATTTGTCTCCAGTCGTCTTGACTTGTCCTGCCACTGGATTCAGATGGACTCAGGCGAGAGAGTAAGGTCGACGAATTGCGCAACTCTTCCTCACTTTAATCCAATTCATCGCGCAAGTCATTCTTCATTCTTCATATATATATATATATATATATATATATATATATATATATATATATATATATATATATATATATATATATATATATATATATCTTTCATTGGCACCTTTCTGCCTTGACAGACAATAGTTTGGTACATTGTGCTTAAAAAAAGGCTTAATAACTATGACTCATGGCAGTGGCGAGTGCGGCTGATATGGCCAGTTCGTGCTGTAAATGTTTGTCCATAGTGGATGCACGTGAAAACATGGTCATTTCCAACAGAATCCACCATCTTACATCTCTCACGCAGATAAAGCACACACAGAGCGTGAGAGGCGAATATATATATATCTTATATATAAAAGGCGATCTCCGTCTGTCTGTATGTCCGTATGTCCTTTATGCGCTCGCGAACGGCCCATCCGATTGAGATGAAATTTTCTACACGTCTTCCTTTCATTCCAGCGCAGCCCACTGTCATATTTTTTTAGTGTGAAATCGGCTGCTTACTGAATATTATTTAATTTTCCATTTTACATTATAATTTATATACAGCGAGGGGACCTAACTCTGTAAAAGTTATTTCAAGGGGCATAACTTTTAATAACTTTTCTGTATAACTTATAGTCATATTGTTGCATCGTTTTCAAAGATTTATAAAACTCTTTGTCCATAGTTATGTACCGGCATATGAGTTATAATAAATAATGATACAATCTTTAAGGCATTTTCAAAGTTTTCATAAAAATAATGCACAATGCATAACATTGTAACTCATCTTTTTATGCTTAAGAAGTTACTGTAGTCATGCAGGTGATTAGAAAGAGTTTTCATTAAAAATAATGGATGGTGTGTGGAAGGACATTCTTTTAAGTTACTTTTGTTGTTGTATGAATTTAATGAGACGCTACCCGCCTGGAGCTGAGCGAAGCCACGCCGGGTCAGATAGATAGACTTTTCGCTGCAGTTATGTACAGGCATATGCGTTAAAATCCTCCTCCTCCTCTCCCCTCCTCCTCCTTCTACCCTCTTCCTCTTCCCCTCCCCCTCCTCCCTCTCCCTCCTCCTCCTCCCTCTTTCTCCTCCTCCTCCTTCCTCTTCCTCCTCCTCCCTCCTCCTCCCTCTTCCTCCTACCTCCTCGCCCTCCTCCTAATCACTCCTCTTCCTTCCTCCTCCCTTCTCCTCCTCTCTCCTCCCACTCCCTCCTCCTCCCTCCTTCTAATTCTACGTCCTCCCCCTCATCCTTCCTCCTCCCTCCTCCCCTTCCTCCCTCCTCCTCCTCCCTCCTCCCCCTCCTCCTCCCTCTCCTCCTCCCTCTCCTCCTCCCTCCTCCTCATCCCTCCTCCTCCCTTCTCCTCCTCCCTCCTCATCCTCTCTCCTTCTCCCTCCTCCTCCCTCCACATCCCTCCTCCTCCTCCCCCTCCTCCTCCTGCGTTCTTCTCCTCCCTCCTTCTCCTCCTTCTCCTTCCTCCTCCTTCCTCCTCCTTCCTCCTCCCTCTTCCTTCTCCTACCTCCTTGCCCTCCTCCCTCCTCCTAATCACTCCGCTTCCTTCCTCCTCCCTTCTCCTCCTCCTCCTACGTCCTCCCCCTCATCCCTCCTCCTCCTTCTCCTCCCTTTGTCTCCCTCCTCCACCTACCTCCTCCTCCTCCTCCTCTTACTCCTCCCTCCTCCTCCCTCTCCTCCTCCCTCCTCATCCCTCTCCTCCTCCCTCCTCATCCCTTCTCCTCCTCCCTCCTCATCCTCTCTCCTCCTCCCTCCTCCTCCTCCCTCTACCTCCTCCCTCCTCCTCCTCCCTCCACATCCCTCCTCCTCCTCCCTCTACCTCCTCCCTCCTCCTCCTACCTCCGCCTCCTCCCTCCTCCTCCTCTCTCCTCCTCCCTCCTCTATCTCCCTCCTTCTCCCTCTCCTCCTCCCTCCTCCTCCTCCCCCTCATCCTGCGTTCTTCTCCTCCCTCATGCCCCCTCCTCCCTCTTCCTCCTCCCTCCTCCTCCCTCTTCATCCCTCTTCCTCCTCCCTACTCCTCCCTCCTCCTCCCTTCTACTCCTCTCTTCTTCCTCCTCCTCCCTCCTCCATCCTTTCCTCCTCCTCCTCCCTCCTCCTCCCTCCTTCTCCTCCCTCCTCTTCTTCTCTCCTCCTCCTCCCTCTACCTCCTCCCTCCTCCTCCTCTCTCCTCCTCTTAATCCCTCCTCCTCCCTCCTATTCCTCCCTACTCCTACTCCTCCCTCCTCTTCCCTCCTCCTCCTCTCTCCGCCTATCTCTTCCTCCCTCCTCCTCCCTCTTCCTCCTCCCAGCTCCTACTCCTCCTTTTTCTTCTTCTGCTGCTGCTGCTGCCGCCGCTCCATTTACCCAAGTTAATTGTTGGGGAAGATGTAAAGACCTTTCAAGTGCTCTTTCTAATGTTTTTTGTAAGTTGATCTTCGTTTATCTAGGTTGTTCTAACTGCAACCAATAAATGATTAGACAGACAGACAGACAGACAGACAGACAGAGAGGGAGGGAGAGACAGACAGACAGACAGACAGACAGACGGGAACGGGAACTTATATGACTACTTATATGAATTAAATGAGATGCTCCCCATCATGGGCTGCGCGAAGCCGGGCAGGGTCAGGCAGACAGATAGACAGACAGACAGACAGACAGTCGGGAACGGGAACTTATATGACTACTTATATGAATTAAATGAGATGCTCCACACCAGGAGCTGGGCGATGTCGGGCCGGGTCAGACAGACAGACAGATAGTCGGTAACAGGAACGAGAACTTATATGACTACTTATATGAATTAAATGAGATGCTCCCCACTAGGGACTGGGCGAAGCCGGGCCGGGTCAGCTAGTATATATATATATATATATATATATATATATATATATATATATATATATATATATATATATATATATATATATATATATATATACCATACTTTCGTAACTACCATGGGCTAACATTACCTTTTTTTTTTTTTTTTTGAGTCTTTTATACTTGAAATAATTTGTTAGGAATTTTATGATCTTCTACTTCTTCTTCTCTTCCTCCATTTTACGTCAGTGAAGTGTTGAGGGAGATGTAATGATCTTTTATGCAGTCGTTTTAATGCTCTTTGTATGTTGGTATTAATTTCTTTAAGGTTGTTCTTGATGCCATAACTCCATCTTTTATGCGTTTTCCCCCTTGCTCTGTATCTATTATATTTCTTAAATGTGACTCATTTTGGCAGATGGTACCAGGGCATTCTTGTGAGGTAGCCAAACCAATTAATCTGTTGTTCTTTAATGAAGTGTATGACTGGTTTAAGACAGTCGTCTTCTGATTTCCTCATTCATAATTCTATCTCTCACAGTTATTCATGCAGCTCTTCCTAAGGCTTTGCATCTCTGTTATGATTTTGCTCTCATTAGTTGAAGTAAGCATCCATGTTTGACATTGATAGGATAATGTTGATTCAAAAATAGTTCTTATGAGATTTGCTATAGTGCTTATAGGTAGATAGGAAGTGGCAATAGTCATCCCAGTACCTGATTTGGAATTTTCTTATTTGTGCATCATATTATTCAGTCATATTTACTTAATTAGTTTAAACAGGGTTTAATCCTAGGTGGATTAAAAAGATATCAAGATATGATGGTATGGGAGCATTGAAACGAGAAAAAGAGTGTTGAAGTGCAAAATAGAACCTATACTTTTGTACGGATGTGAAGTGTGGACAATAAGCAGTCAAGCTGAAAAACAGCTGATGGCTATGGAAATATGGTTTCTGAGGAAAATGCAAAGAATACCATGGACAGACAGAAAAACCAATGAACAAGTCCTTCAAGAAACAAATGAAGATTGTAAACTGATTAGAGTCATTAGACGTAGACAGTCAAAATTTTTTGGGCATGTTATGAGAAGAAATGACTTGGAGAACTTGGTGACGACTGGCAAGATCGAAGGGAAGAGACGAAGGGGAAGACCGAGAAGTAAATACCAGGATGGCTTGGCCATGTGGCATGGTCGAGATAGGAACACTGAGCTGATCCATGACTCTGGTGATCGAGTGAGATGGCAGAACATGACCGCCCACGCTTATCAGCATGGCACATGATGGATGGATTAAAATAGTTATGTAGCATCATCCATTTATATTCATTGTGGAGTATATAGATGCAATGTTAGCCCGCTGGTCATGTTTTCGAATCCCCATCAAGGCCAGGATTTTAAAAAAAAATTGACTTGACAACATCACCCATCAAGTGCAGATTGGTTTATACACACATGGGCTAGCACCTTATATCCAATACATCTAAAGGTGTGAAAAAGGTTTTTTTAAAATTTTATATGGATGCAGCCATATCCAAATCCTCCTCATTTATATTCTGGCATATCTTTTTGGGGTGATACAAAAAAAATTGACTTGACAACATCACCCATCAAGTGCAGATTGGTTTATACACACATGGGCTAGCACCTTATATCCAATACATCTAAAGGTGTGAAAAAGTTTTTTTAAATTTTATATGGATGCAGCCATATCCAAATCCTCCTCATTTATATTCTGGCATATCTTTTTGGGGTGTTACACCCCCCCCCCCCCCAAAAAAAAAAAATCTTATCTAGTCATCAAGAGTTCTTCAGGATCTCTGTAACAGATTCTGTGCCAAACAAAAAGTAAGTTTGGACCAAACAAAAATGAAAGATGGAAAATGGGAAGTAGGTTTCTGTAACAGTTATTGTAAGACAAAAAACATTTACAATTGTCTCCTCCTCCTCCTCCTCCTGCTCCTCCTCCTCCTTTCATTCGCTTGAAATATGTCTATGACTGCAATGTTGTCTTTTGCATGAATTTAACTATCTTTTTTAGTTCACCACATTAATCCATAGAGTTTATCCTCCACTGTCGTCTCTCTAGGCCAGAAGGTTTGCCTAGACATGTTATAATTTGGGCAGTCTTGAAGTATGTGCTCTGTTGTCTGCGACACCAATCCACATGTGCACGACACCAATCCACATGTGCACATGGCTGATTCACCAATCTTGAATTTTGTATACATGTGGTTGCGTAATCTATTGTGTCCTGTTCTGAGGCGCAGAATAATGACTTTTTCTGGTCTGTCCATAACGTGGTAGTCATCTTGAGCAGGTTTTGATGGCTTTCTGACTGATTTCATCAATCTTTTCTTTTGGTGGTATGTAACGGGCACATCAGGCTGTTCTTCTTTTGCTCCTTTCTTAGCCAATCGATCAGCTCTGTTGTTTCCAGGTATTCCACAGTGGGATGGTATCCATTGTATGGTGACCTTATGCTGACTACAAAGTTCAGAAAGTAGTGTCCTTAGTACTGGCAATTTCCCAGACAGGAGCGCCTCAAGTACTGATTTTGCATCTGTCAATAGCACCACAGGTTATGTACCATGGCTGATATTTAGTAATTTCTCTGTTGCTATCTTGATTGCCTCAATTTCAGCATCATAGTTGTTTCAGTACTTTCCTGTTGGTACTTTGGCCGTGTCCCTAGTATTATTTGGGTATTCTATGTACACTCCCGCTCCTCCATTTCGAACAGCATTTTGTGCTAACCCAACTGTGTAGACTCGGATCCAGAGGTCCTTGGGTATTCTTCATCAAGGAAGCTGAGAGTGGCTGTTCTGCGCTGTACACTGTTTTGTTCTTCCTTGTCAAATATTCCTCTCACTATTGTCTGGATTTGTAGTGATTTACAATTGTCAGTATGGTAGCAGACATGTTGTTAGTTAGTTTGTTAGTTAGTTAGTTAGTCAACAGATCATCCTCATTGCACATCGAACCATTCAATCCATAAGTTCTCGGATCCTCTCCTCAGCAAATCCCGCACGTCTAGCGGCTCACAACACCAGTTCTGTGTTAGTTAATCAATCTTCTTTGGCTTCCTGCATAGTGTTCTTGTTTGGCAACACCTCTTTTAATTTGCAGTTCTCGCAGTCTGACCATGGTTGTAGATTCACAGTCATCGCTTGGTTCTCGCAACAGTCTTACTTCTCATAGAGCATTCAGAATGTCAGCCTGGTCCATAGCGTGTCCGCCCTCCACAGTAGCCTTACCTGCGAGCTTGTCAGCCCGCTCATTTCCTTGTATTCCTGCATGCCCTGGCACGAAGATGAAACTAATCTTTGCCAGCCGAGACCGCTCCAGAGACAGCAACCACTCTCTTCGGATCCACCCCATCTCTGTCCTCTTGAGCATACTCACTGAGTCGCTAAGGAAACATACCCTAGTGAAAGTCTGTGTCTCAAGCCATGTCTTTGCTTTACTTACTGCCATGACTTCCATAGTCTGGCTACTTGTGGTCTCAGCAAAAGCACCAGAGTCCTTCTTCATAATTCTCCCTCCGGCCTGCACCGTAAAAGCCCATGAGCTTCTCACATGTCGGACGACCGATCCATCTATGTATATGACAGCATCACTGTCTAACGAATTCTCGAAAATCAAAGCTTGTACTTCCGCCTTCACAGCAGCCGGATTTTCTTGTCTGCATTTTCTGTCTACTTGGATGCAGACTGAAAGAGACGTACAGAAATCTGTTGGCACTTGTACCTACTCCTCGCCAGGTTCTAAGTCCTCAAGTGAACATACCTGTTGAAGAATGTTCTTGGCTTGACCCATCCACGACCTTCCTCTTTTTAACCTACTGCCCTTCACCTTCCTAATTTCACTATGCCATGGATGTTGTGTGTTTGCGTTAACTCTGAGGTAGGCATGTGCTCTGCAAATCTGTATTCTGTCTTCAATGGTTGGAAAATCAAGAAGGTAGCGCATCGCCCTGCATGCTGTATCTCTTGTACATCCAAGAATAATGCACATGGCTTTGTTCTGTATCCTTTGCATCCTTTCTATCCGCTTACGGCTGAGAGTCAGGATAGCCATCGCATACTCAAAAACAGACATGACCAGCCCTTCGTACAGAAGACGTAGATGGCGCTGCTCACAGTTTGCTGCCGCCATCACCCGCATCGCAGCCAAACCCCGCTTGGCCTTTCTTATCACCTGGTCTATGTGCTCGATATAAGCAAGGCTTCGATCAAAACGTATCCCCAGGTAGTTCATTGCCTGCGTTCTTTCCACAGTCTCTGAACACAGCTTTACAGTTGGTGTTGGAGTGTTGACAATATGATTATTCAAAGAGAACTATGTCACTGTTGCCTTTGTTGGGTTGACCATTGCCCCATCTTCAACACACCAAGTACTTATGCGACTGAGTTCGGTTTGTAGTTCCGCAGCAGCCTGATCTCTATCCTTACCTTTACGATACACTAAAACATCATCGGCATATGACAATGTCCTCCCTGGTCCCATGATCTGCTCGCTGGTGATTCTCACAGTGTAGGCGTTGAACAGCACTGGAGATAATGGTGATCCCTGTGGTAGGCCAGGATATATTGTTGTTGGTTCTGAAGTCCAACTGCCACATCTAAAAACTACTTTCCGTTGGAAGAGGGCTGCAACGATCCAACTCAGGAGGAAAGGACTTATCTTGAGTTCAAGAAGCTGAAGCATTAAAAACTCCATTAAAAACTTGTACGCGTCCTCAAGATCAATTGCTGCCGCAACGGTTTCAACGCCTGAGTGGAAACCTTCATCGACGTCATGGGCTAAATCTGCTGCATTTGTCCAGGTTTCTCTTTTTGGACGGTATCCTCCCAGGGTAGGTGGGAAAACACCTTGCCTCTCTAGCTGGCTTGATATTTTTCCTGGCAATTAACTTCTCCAGCAGCTTGCCTATTGTATTCTGCATGGTTATAACTCGATATCCCTGAATTTTTGTGTGGTCTTTGCCAGGCTTCGGCAAGGGAATCAGATAGCTGTGTAACCACTCCTCGATGCTAGCACTCCCTATTCTGTTGTTGTACATGTCTGCTAGTTCCTCTAGCTCATTGTCGGTACACCTTTTGATGTCGTCGTATCTTATGCCACCAGGCCTTGGAGCACTGTTTTTTTTATCATCGAAGCACAGCCTTGATTTCTTTCACTGTCACTGTGTCTTCATCCGAAATGTTCTGTTCCTTGCACCTGTCTGAGGTGACCTCCTTGGCAAGATTTCGGCCTCTCTTGTCTGTCTGGTTGCTCTGCTCTAGATATCGTTCGAATAGGGCTTTGCCTTTGTTCTCGTCAGTCCTCTGCCAGATGAAGTCAGCACCTTGGAAGTAAGAAATTCTCTCATTCTTGACTACCTTGCTCATGCTTTTATGTAGTTGCCAGAACAATTTCAGTGACTTGTCTGTGCTTACTGTTTGAAATACCTCTGCCCATTTCTCACTTTTAACCACCTTAACCAGATTTTTGAAATAGCTTACTTTTGTGTGCATCTCTCTTTCTAGGTGCATGCAGGGACTAGGATGGGCAGCTCTGTTTTTCTTGGCGGTTTGCCATTTCCTTACAGCACTCGCTTATCCATCCAGGCCTTCTCCACCTCACAATTCCACCAAGGTGGCTGCTCCCAGCTTTTTTTTCCTGCCCTGAATCTTTCTGTGCTTCTCGCGCCTTATTACACTCACCACATCTTGCCGTGTAGTGTCATACTGGAAAGTCTTGACCGTTGACTTGTGCTGTCTGGTTCTGCCTTTCATGTTGTATTATACCACAATGACAACATTTTGGTGATACATAAGCCCATGGCAGATACAGGAAGTGTCTTATGATGATTAATCCTCACATGGCACTTAATCACTTCAAGGGTTCTCAAGTGTCAGAATCTCCGGGTCTTCATCTCCACCACCTGGCGGCGACGACCAGGTACAACCATGAACTTGACTAACAGTTACTACGCAGTGGATGGCCAGGGGTCAGCGTGGCACACGAAGCACACGAGAGCGGAAAGCCGGGCCAACGAGGAATTACTGCTGGTAGCTCAGACAGCCTAGAACCTCAAGACTGGACGGACGTGAAAGAGAGTGGTGCACATATCTATGTATGAGTCGATGCTTGATGGAAGGAAGCCTGTATGCTTTGTTGAGTAGAGTAAAGGCTGAGTGAGTGTTATATTCTATTGTATTTATGAATTGATATATTGCATGTATGTATCTGGAAATGGCGTTATTGCTGACTTTGAGCGATGCCTGATATGAATGCTGTTTTGAGAAGTGTGATTAAAGTGTTTGAGTTATGTCGCCGTGTGTTTGTACGATCATTCTGTATGTGTGATTGTTGTCACGCCTGTTAGTGCACATGAGCCTGTGTTAATATCAAACAAGACCCTGACAGGCAGTGAACGTGGGAAGCTTGTCCGGCCTTTGAACGACAAGTGTAAGATAGAGCGAAGGTGTGAGCGTGGGTGCATCATCAGGTTTTTGAACCAAATATAGAAACATGTGTGAAGACGAGTGAACATGTGTGTTAAACAGTAATCGTAGGATTTTCATCCATGTTTAAACCACGTATATGAAAGAAAGTGAGAAAGTTAACGTGTGAAATTTCACCTGTATTTGAACCATATATGAAACAGAGTGAGACATGTGTTCAGATGTAATGGCTTGTAAAAAGTTCTGTGAAGTGAACGAAAGCATCGGCGAAGAAGTTATACTGAATTGAAATCTGAACTGACGACGAGACGACTATACAAACATACTTGACTACATACAAACCTATAACACTTAGTTGACAACGCATACACCACAAAAACATACACATACTAATATTTTCTCTCTCCCAAAGTAAACAGGGTTTTCATCTGTAATTGTGAAGTACTAAGGTCATTTTCCTGGCTGTAGAAGACCAAGCATCCCTTCTCTGGTGCAACTACAACAGACTTCCAGAGTTCAAAATTCCACCGTCACTTAAGTATATTTTTCTTATATACTTTTGTATGGGTTCAGGCCTTAGCTGAAAATTAATTTTGTCATTATTGTATAGTATACACGTACTGTAGTTATTAACATAGTATAGGTATTTTGCATAAAACCTGTGTAACAATTTTGAATATTACCATGTCTACATTACACGATTTCATTGAATCTGGACTAAAGTTAAATTTAACCAGAGACGAGTTAACAAAATGGAGTGAGGCAAAATATGCAGAGTATGTCCATTTACAGGAAAAAGCTAAAGAAAGGGAGAACAGAGCTGCTGAAAGAGAACTGAAAAAGGCTGAGTTAGAGGCTAGGAAAGCAGAAACAGCTGCTGAACTGAAAAAGTCTGAGTTAGAGGCAGATACTAAAAACAAACAGGCAGAGTTAGAGGCAGATACTAAAAACAAACAGGCAGAGTTAGATGCGAAGAATAAACAGGCAGAAACAGACACTGAGCTAAGAAAAGCTGAAATCAGTGCACAGAGCAAAAGAGAAGAACTTGAAATGCAGTTAAAAATTAAACAGCTAGAGATCGAAACATCAGCCGATAAAGAGTCTAGAAAGCTAGAATTGAAAGAGAAAGAAAACCAATATAAAAAGTATCAAGGGATCGTGAACAATTTTGCTACTGGGGACTGTATCTCAGCATTTACTCAGAATTTTGAAACGATAATGGAGCACTATCAAGTGCCAGTTACAGATTGGAACATCATCTATATGAGAAGTCTATCTGGGGAACCATTAAAAGTCATAGAGACCATACCCAAAGAGTTAAGGAAAGACTATCACTATATGAAAGCCAAAATCATGGCACATTTCCTATTAGATGAAGCAGGGTATTGAGAACAGTTTGCTAAGTTATCTCCAAAAGCAACACAAACGTTCTCTGATTACACTTCAGTAGTACAAGATATTTTCAGTAAGTGGTTATCATCAGCTAAAATTGATAACAGTTTTGATAAGTTGAAAGATCTGATATTAAGAGATAAAATCATCTCGTCTCTGCCACCTCCCTTTTCAAAACTTTTGCAAGAGTGTGAATGTGAGAGTGTACAGCAGATAGAAAAACGGGGATCGGCTTACTTTACAGCCAATAAAGATTGTTTTGCAAAGGTGCTGAAAGACACAGAATGTGTAGCAGCCGCTACATATGAAAGATCAAAACCAAATACTTACAACAGACAAAAACCTTTCATGCAAGCTAACAATTATTGTTGTAAATATTGTAACTATCAACACAGTGAAAGTGAGATGTGTGATAAACAACCAGGCTATCTCACATACTTACACAATTATATAGACAAGCAAGACAGAGAGAGAAAGAACTACAAATGATTAACCAAATGCTATCTTTGCAAGGCGTACGGCCACTGGCATCATGCTTGTAAAGGAAAGCAAATGACAAGAAAAGCCAACGCGGCAATGTTTGATAGCTCTTCCTCGGATGAAGAACTAGTAGAGACTCAACATCCAGCTAATGCAGCCGAAACCATTGATGTATTCCATCTGGAGAAATGCACAACCTGTAACCGCTTCCATTAAGATGGCGTTTTAACATGCGGCCACTCCATACCGATAGCAAATTAGGAAGCCAATCTAGTAATAGATTCAAAAGGAAAGCTGAATATCCATCAGGGCTATGTTAACAGCAAAATAGCCAGTGTTTTACGAGATAGCTGAAGCACCCTTATTGGTTTAAAGAAAGACTTTATCCAACCGGCAGATTACACAGGCAAACATGTGACATGCAGAACTTTCTCAGGAAATATTGAGAAATACCCACTGGCATGGGCATATATTAAAACACCATTCTTGACAGGCAATGTTAAATGCGCAGCATTATGTAACCCATGATGTGATATAATTATTGGTAACCTGCCGGAAGTGAATGATATGCCACATGATTTTGTAACATCTTGCTGTGAAAGTATTTTATCAAATAATGCAGTACAATACATGAGCAATACATCAGATGCAATACATCAGCTGCAGAATTACAATCTCAGACCAACCAAACTGAGACATTAAAACTACTGAGTCCAAGTATAACACCTCTTAAGAACATGAGGGAAGACTTTTGGAAGGCACAAGACGAGACAGCAGCAAGCACAACCATAGTGGACCACACAGACGTAGAAGATACAGACGAAATACCAGTCCCAGCACTTGATAAGACAGACACACTTCAAGACGTTAAACTATGTCCTGATCTTTCTCAGACTGAGACCAACAACTGCAGACAACTGTTACAAGACTATAGGACCATTTTCTCCAACCATCCAGGACAGACAGATTTAGTAGAACACCAAATCATACTGACAACTCACTTACCAATAAAATGCAGACCGTATTCAATACCCATTCACTACAAGGACAAATTACATCAAGAAATCTTAGAACTGGAGAAAAACCAAATTATTAGAAGATCACAATTACAATATTGTTCTCCTATCGTGATTGTTAAAAAGAAGGACGGCTCAATACGCTTATGCGTGGATTATCAAAAACTCAACGCAATAACACAGTTAGATTTAGAACCCATGGCTAACTGTGAGGACATACTGACAGAGATGACACATGCCAAATACTTTACAAAACTTGACATAATGAAAGGGTACTGGCAGATACCCATGACCGAAGACTCGATACACTTGACAGCATTTGCAACACCTTGGGGACTATACGAATGGTGTAAACTACCATTTGGGCTAGTCAATGCCCCAGCGACATTTGTAAAGATGACAAGACTGTTACTGGCAGACATACCCAACATACTTTCATATATGGTCGAAATGTGTGTACACACCAGGACAATGACAGAACACCTAAAGACACTAAGACAAACTTTTTAACGCATCAGACAACACGGCCTAACAGTGAAACCATCGAAGGTAGAAATTGCCTACCATGAAATTACTTTTCTAGGCTATAAAATTTGTGATGGATATGTTGCCACTGATGACAATATTGTTTCGAAAATTCTAAAATTGTCACTTCCTACAACCAAAAAGGAAGTAAGAAGCATGTTAGGATTATTGAATTATTACAGAAGATTCATACCTAATTTTTCCAGTTTGACAGAAAGTTTTACAAATCTATTGACAAAAAAACCAACCAAATAAAATTGTAAACAGAGAAGGCCTGAGACCTGCATTTACAAAAGTATTGCCATATTTTTCTTGTAATCCCATCCTTAAATTGCCAAATTTGGAAATTCCTTTAAGATTGAGGACTGACGTGAGTTCTATAGCTATAGCGGCTGTTTTGTTACAATCCTATGATGACATCTTACATCCAGTCTGTTACGTAAGTCGCAAATTGTCACCAAGAGAACGAAGATGGTCGACTCCAGAATTGGAGGGCCTCGCTTTAGTTTATGCTATTTCGAAATTATCTACATATTTGTTAGGTAAACATTTCATCGTGGAGACAGACAACAACCCGTTAACTGTTATTACTACAGGGACACCGACAAACTATAGGATCGCAAGATGGTCTTTGTTACTCCAAAACTACAGCTTTGAGATAAGACACATCAGTGGGACTGAAAATACGATTGCAGATTTACTTTTCAGATGTTCTCTCGAGACGTCCAATGACAGGCTAACTATGCCTGAGCGCAAAGACTAAGGCAGTGAAAGTGGCCTGTTACCTATAGCACTCAGATAGTGATCACAATCCAGCGAAATAATGTTTAAATTAACCAAAGAACGCTGTGAGAAGTGACTTATTGTGATAAGTACAGAGTCCTCCAATTTATTCAAGATACATTTTTAACGAATGAATATGATGAATATATGAACGATTAGAATGAAGAAGGATAGTATTTTAAACATTGACTAATATTTCTACGAACAGTGCTACTATAACAGTACTACATGTGTTTACAAACTGTTCGAACATTTTAACTTTACAACTGTGTTATATAGACAACAGTATAGGAATTTGACACATCCAGAGCAGTTAAATTCGAACAGTGTTATCCAAACATGTGAAAGAACAGTGTGTTACTCCAACACATCAATTGTGTACTTCCGTTTCCTTTTCGAATTGTTTAATAAATTTATCAAAACGACAGAATATACAAATAATAGTCACAAATGAATGACACTTGAGATAACTTTGTGACACTAAATTTACATACATTTAATGGAATGAAAGGATTTATATATTTGTGATCTAAGAATCATTGATTGATTAATTTTTTCTCAATGGTGTCAACTAGGCCACTATTGAAAATAAATATCAAACTATGACGCTTAGAATATAACTTACAAATGTACTTTATTTTTGTGAAAGAATTTAAAAATTACCTCCCATAACGTTTCATCATTACACCTAAGGGGAAACGATTTGAGATATTGGGAAAATGTAAGCATGCATATATTATCTTGTTCATAGTAGCCAGAATGACTATACGTCACCATGTGACATCAACTATGCGTGGAATATAACTACTAAAGTTGAGGACCAGCATGGGACTATCCTACCATATCGGTGGGTGTCTAATTCTGAAGTCATCTTATAAGGAAGATGATTTAAGGCCTGACATGTTCTTTTTGTAATTTTATTTCTTTTGTCGTGAGGTAGTGCGTTGCTTGAAAGATAGCGTTAGTCGCGGATAACTACCGGACTGGCTAAGTCCATTATCAACCAAGGTACAAATCCAACTAGGGGACAGTACTTGATGAGAGTAGCCTTATGGCAGCACTGAAGAAAAGGTATATCATGCACTTACCCAGTAAATGTCAATAAATACCAGAGAGTCACCTAACATGATAAGAAGTTAGTCGATTCTGACTTTATATTAGTAACTTAACCCAACTGTAAATACCAGTAATGAAAGGCAATACCTTTCATAAGAGGGGGCGGCGGAGAGTGTCAGAATCTCCGGGTCTTCAACTCCACCACCTGGCGGCGACGACCAGGTACGACCGTGAACTTGACTAACAGTTACTACGCAGTGGATGGCCAGGGGTCAGCGTGGCACACGAAGCACACGAGAGCGGAAAGCCGGGCCAACGAGGAATCACTGCTGGTAGCTCAGACAGCCTAGGACCTCAAGACTGGACGGACGTGAAAGAGAGTGGTGCACATATCTAAGTATGAGTCGATGCTTGATGGAAGAAAGCCTGTATGCTTTGTTGAGTAGAGTAAAGGCTGAGTGAGTGTTATATTATATTGTATTTATGAATTGATATATTGCATGTATGTATCTGGAAATGGCGTTCTCGCTGACTTTGAGCGATGCCTGATATGAATGCTGTTTTGAGAAGTGTGATTAAAGTGTTTGAGTTATGTCGCCGTGTGTTTGTACGATCATTCTGTATGTGTGATTGTTGTCACGCCTGTTAGTGAACACGAGCCTGTGTTAATATCAAACAAGACCCTGACATCAAGGTTCTGTATGATCATTTCTTTAAGGGATCGCCACATTTTCTTGAGTTCTGCCGGTTTTATTTGATCTCCACAGACGGTGATATTAAGATAATATGTTTGAGGTTATTAGTGTTTCTGAGAACAGACTTCACTGCTCTGTCTGTATACTCACACACACTCAGTTATATCAGACTATTTGCAAAATGTATGCTGTTGGTTTCTTTTTCAGACAGATAGCAAGGCTGCCTACACTCACCTCTACATTTCTCCTGTCTGCCAGTTTCACACTAAGTGCATTACTAAAATTAATCTGTCACCAAAAAAAAAAAAAAGCATACAACTTGTAGTGAAGCGCTGTGATACAATTAAAAAGACTAAAGTAGGACCTAGATCTAAGTAATTGTACCATGTCATTGTTTATTATAGTTCATTGTCACTTTGTGATAACGTAAATATAGGTAAAACTGGTTGTGCATTAAAACCCAGACTGTCTGATTTCAAAACTACTTTAAAGAATCAGAAGACAGAAAGAAACAACAAAGCTAATCATTGCCTCGTGTATATCATTTCCTGCAAATCAATCTTTGAAAATACACATATTGTGTGTCAGGAGTCGAGCATATATACGAGACAGATCACAGAACCATTAGAAAAGGAGAGAAGTCGGATCCTTCCAATCAGGGTTAAAAGATGGTTGAAATAGACTCTATCTGGGCAAGGCCTTTCCCGACAGTTTCAGTGAAAACCACAAATCTTAGATATGTTGGAAGTGTTCAAGTATAAAAAACTACGGCAAGCTTTGAGCTGGATGAGCATGAACAATAATATTATTTCTTTATGTATGTGAGCAATCATGACTCGCATGATAAATAAATAGGCCAGAATTTTCCCAATATTCATATAATGATCAGTCACAGAACTTTCACAATCACACATAAGTATTGATGGTTAAATTGGCCCATAAATTCCAATAACAATTTATAAGAAAGAATTGAGTTCTGTCAGCAGATACCTTTTCTGTCTAAAATGCGAGTCATAAGAAATAAAACAGCAGTGAAATTCGATGACAGAAGAATAAATAGCCATAATTATTCTGATAGTTATAGTATCAGGAAATGAAAATCACTTGCATGTATTACTAGAAATCATAAGCGAGAGGAAAGAAGCAAGCAAAATAACAATCAATCATAACCAAGGAGAAAAGATAGAATGCATAGTGAAAGTAAAGGGAACAGCACTGAAACAAGTCATTATCTGCATCATCATGTGTGAGGTCCTTTGGAGAACATTGCTGTGATTACAGCCTGCCAGAAAGACATGATTTTTTGGGGGGTCATTTATGTGCCTCATACATTTTCATACGAAAATATCATTCTATCCTGTGTCCACCTTTGTCCTGGTCAACCCTACCTCTTCTTCCAGGAACTTGCCTTCCATTATGAATCTGTAACATTTAATATGGCCAAAGTATTTAAGTTTCTGAGACATAATGCTGTTTACGGGCCTGTTTTCTTCACTGTTCAGTTCTTGTAGAATGTCAGAATGTTTCTTCTTTTTGACCCATGGTTTTCTAAAAAAAACTTTTCAAACATTTAATTTAAAAAAACCACTCCAGTTTTGTTCTTTAGTAATTGCAAAATGGTCCATGACTAACAACCACATATTGCCACAGGAAAGATACACGTTATTACATTGTTTTACCAGAAACAAATAGATTGTAAAAGTAATGAAAAAATACAAGCAATGATAGCATTTCTTGTGGTAGTATTTGTTTAAATAATCCAGTCTATATTCAGTAACATCTGATAGGAGATGCCTTGTAGAGATTAGAACAAGAATCGCCATGGCGAAAGTAGCCTTTAGCAAGATGAAAAACATACTGACCAATAGAAAGATGTCAATTGAAACGAGAAAAAGTGTGTTGAGGTGCTATATAGAGCCTGTTCTTTTGTATGAATGTGAAACCTGGACAATGAGCAGTCAAACTGAAAAACATCTGATGGCTACAGAAATGTGGTTTTTAAGGAAAATGCAAAGAATACCATGGACAGGCAGAAAAACCAATGACCAAGTACTACAGGAGACAAATGAAAATCGTAAATTGATTAGAGAAATTAGACGTAGACAGTGACAGTTTTTTGGACATGTTATGAGAAGAAATGGATTGGAGAACTTAGTGACAACTGGCAAGATCGAAGGGAACAGACCAAGGGGAAGACCGAGAAGTAAATACCTGGATGGCTTGGCCACATGGCATGGTCGAGACAGGAACACTGAGCTGATTCACGACTCTGGTAATCGAGTGATATGGCGAGTCATGACGCTTTCCGGCATGGCACATGATTGATTGATTGACTGATATTCAGTAAGAATAATAAAAGTGGCAAAATTCACACTCCCATTGATCAAGTGCTGCTGGAGAAAATTTAAGAAAGGCGGCCTGTTGCTCACATAAGATTGAGACAATCATTTTTCACTCATGTTATGAGAAATAAGAGATGAGAATATTTACAAATATTTTGTCAACTAGGAAGAATAAGGTTATTATACAAGGAAAACCATGAGGAAAGAGGCTGGAACATGATCAGTAATGTGACTTATACAGTTACAGGAAGCAGATAGTTTGAGGGTATTATGTGATCACCTGTGGTGATTAATATGCATAGCATTATAGATTTATTTCTGTCTTGGGTTGGAGCAAGAAAATAGTAGGGATGTGACTTTGTGATGATGCTGTATTTATTTGCTTTGCACTTGTCCTATTATGTGTGTTAATGGCACATTACATCATGTCTGTAAAACAAAATGCCGTTTTCAAGCCTTGGGCATATGGTGCCCTACCCATTATTTTATGGACACAACTGGCACTTGACTTGTGATGTAGTCAGTACTCTGGTCACCTTTACTTCCCAGAATATCTCCTGGTATCCATTTTAGGCTGGGTTGACCTGGGAGCCCAGGGACAATGTAAAAAAATAATCCCACATATTGAAGTTTCTAAGATATTTGTCTCTTTTCTGGCTGACATTAATTTATGATACCCTTAATTTATTTAAGGCAGTTATATTTTGCAACTCAGGTATTGTCTTTATTTTACAGCAATCTTCAAAGTACCAAAAGAGGCATGTGCCGGGTGTTACATGAAAGCAGTGAAGCATTTTGGCATACTCAATGGAGAGAAAACATCTCTGTGTGACATTAGGTTTGTTGATGTGGATGAAGCCATGGTTAACGTTATTCAGGAACATTTCCAACGGAACTGGATGAAACCATGTGATCCTCACATTGTACAGGAAGATGATGAATTTGCCAAGGAACATGTCTTCTCTGCATCCAGAAATGCAGCTAAAAATACTAAAAAGTTACCTGACACAAACAAACTTACATCATCATCATCATCATCATCATCAGTATCAACAAAAACACCAGGAGCAAGTAAATCATCATCTGTTGTGGGAGATAGGTCACGGTTTGGCAACACAGTTGCATCCGGTTCAGATTTGAGAACAGAAAGAAACTCTATATATCAGATTGGAAAATTTACTTTACACACTGACACCAGACCAGCATTCAACCATTCAGCAGACATCACCATCACAGTTGGACAACCTTTTGACAAGCTCAGTGGGCTTCATGATTTCAGTGTGTCATACAACATGAAAACAAAAGAAGGCTTGAAGAATACATTTAAAGTGTTTACTGCGTCTAAACCAAATGGCCAACAGGAGAAGGTAGTGTGTGCATTGCTTCCAGAGCCTGATAGTGCAGACACAATAAAAGAGGCTATAGAAAACTTATCAACAATAATTCAGAGCCCGAATAAAAGAATCTTCATGCAGAATATCAGGAAAGTGGTTTTAACCAGCAGCATTCTTTATGAAGGTAAGTTTAGATTTCTTGAGTTCTTGTAGATTAATGTTTTGCAAAGTAAGCGGTGGACAAATCCATATTTATAATGCTGATGATAATATAAAATCTTTAGCTGTGAGCAGGTAAGTCTTGACAGCCCTTTGACTCTCTGACATAAACGTAGTCCTCATTAATTGAAGCAGTCATGAGTAGAGAGTAGGCTGTTGTTGATAGTAGGGTGTTAGTAGGCAGTTTGTGCTGCAAATTGTAGGTACTGTGATAGCAGATGGTCAACTGATTACTCTTGCTAAAAGCAGTGCCTACAGTTCAATTTGTATGGTGAGTCCACTATATTTTGATGTTTGTTGATGCTCTGTGGCGAATGTAATTTGTAATCCTGCATACTGCTTTGAAATACAGCTGCGGGCAATTTGGAAGTAGGCTACTTTGCGTTGGTTTCCATACAGTGGTATGAGTGCCGGTCGTTCATAAAGCAAAGGCAAACTACTGAACGTAAAACATGCCCAAGAATCACAAACAGTAAAAAAAAAATTCTGAAGTTGACTGCTACATCCTGTATAGGACTAACTGTTGTCAACCAGAAAATTAAATTTGTTTCTTTTCTTTATGAATATAAATGGGTTCTCATGTCTCAAGAGTTGGGTTAGCCATATTTGTCTGTAATTGTTTCTCAGAATCTGTTGTTTATAATGCAATTAAAGGACCCTTTTTCACAACTTGAGGTATATTTGGTATATTGTGCTAGCCCCATATTTTGTAAAGTGTATTGCTTGATAAAAACTGAGGATGTTCTGCTCTTCTTTTGAACAGTTTATATCATCTTTTTTAATTTCTTAGTATTATAGAAAGTGAATAGCTGATCAGTTAGTCTGTCAATGCCGTACACTTCAGGGGAGATTCTGGACTCTTAAGGCTTCAAGTGCTGATTCCAAGTCGTAGAGTATAATAATGTCTTCAGGTGAAACGGTGCCACATTCAAAATGGCCTAAAGTCTTCTAATGCTGTTATTTCTGTGATATAACAGAAGATTTATCTTCTTATGCCACTATGCATGAGTGTTCTTCTCGGTGTTCATTCACTTATTCATTATGTGCCATGTCGATAAGCGTGGGCGGTCATGTTCTGCCATCTCACTCGATCACCAGAGTTGTGGATCAGCTCCGTGTTTCTGTCTCGACCATGCCATGTGGCCAAGCCATCCAGGTATTTAATTCTTGGTCTTTTCCCGGTGTTAGTTTTGATTATTTTTATGACTGCATCATATCCAGCATTGATGGTGGCGTTGAATGCTAACCCATTTGTGTAAATATCGATACTGTCTTGTGGATATGAATCTGGTTTCTAAAAGGGTAGTTTTAGGTAGTGGAGCTAGGGTATTCTTGTCTGTAAAGAAGTTGGAAAGTTTATTTCTGTCTGTAGGGTATGTCTGTCAACAAGATAGTTCATAGTTGTATGCTTCTGACATTCGGCTTGTAGTTTCATCTGTAATGAAATACGCCATTCCAAGTTAGAATATCAGAATTATTTTATTGCAAAATATTGTTAGTTTATTTGTTACCTGGCATGTTCTTGTTGGAGCATTCAACAATTTGATTGCATGTCTTCCTTTCAAGCTTTGATTTCATGTTAGTGTCCATTCTTTGGTTATCCAATTTTAAATCTCTTTTTCAGGCCGTTTGTATTGATACCTAAATTATTATTATTATTTGCTCTGCCTTTCTGTGTCTGCCATGTAATTACCGCTTAATTCCTACTTGCGCTGGTAGCAATGCTATCAGCACTGAACATCCTTCGTAGTTGTATATTATATATATATATATTCAGTTTGCCACCTTATCTCCTTGTTTGCATCCATCTGTGTAAACAAGTGATACAGTCTTTTGTTATTTCCTGCATATGACTTCAGTATTATTATGTCTTGGTTTCTGCTCTTTAATAAAAGTTATTGCTAGCTGACAAGAGCCGCACTAGGCTAGTACACATGCCTGCCACCTGGTGGTCATGTGTTCTAATCCTTGGTGGTCATATGTTCTGATCCTCTTCTAGGCCAGGATTTTCTCTGAACTCTCTCTCACTTGGAGAAAAAAGGTTTCAGGTCCCATTCAACTGTCAGTCTGTTGATGTGTTATATTTAGGGCCTTTATAGTGTTTCCTTTCTGCTTATGCTTTTGGAAATGTGTTGCTTGTTTAGCTTCCGATGTTCTTTGTATTTCTAGGCTTGGTCTGGTTTCTTCTTTGTTGTTTTCTTGTAATGTCTGGTCAGGTTTGCACACTTCTATGGCCTGGTGTTGTCAGGTTCCCACTCCGTCTCATGGTGTTATTCTTTCAGGGAGTGATTCATCATCGGTAGTCTTTTGTATCTTAGGTATCTTTGTTCTCGCGTCTTTAATTCTAGTTATTGGTGGAGTGTAGACTTATCCTCCTGTTTTCCTTTGTTTCTTGAGCTTCACTTTCACTTTGTTTCTTTCTCCTCTTCTGATGTTTTATCTTCTGATTGTGTCTTGCTCTCTACCTCGTTTTTGGTTTGGGATGTTGTGTTCTAGATATCTTTTTTCAGTAATTCTATCTGTGCTCTTTCTTCATGAATCTTCTTAATAGTCGCTTTAGTTTCTGCTTTTATCTCTACCACATCCAGCTTGGTTTTTAGCTGCACGAGCATCAGTTCATCCAGGATGCAATGTACAGATTCTATTTGCAGTTCTTGTGGTTGGTATTTTCTCTGCGTCATGTTGTTTGCTTTCGATTTATTTTAAATTCCTTTAATTAACCCTGGAATTGTGCTATGTCTTTGTTAATCTTGTGGTCACCTCATACTGCCTTCTTACCTCTTTGTATGGCAGGTTGGACTTGATAACTATCTTCATAGCTCCCAAGGCAGCTAGCCTCAATGTTGCTGAGACAACATTGCCTGTTTGCTTTGGGCCTTTTGAAGTCTGTGTCATCGCTTGCTAGTGAGCATTGGCTGTAAGGGTGCAATGTCTGCAGACATCCACCTCGCTTCTACGGTTGGTACAGGTGTGTAAACAACTTCTAGCACTGGAGTAGTGTAGCATTTTAGGTAAGTAGGGATTTGGTCTTGCTCCTTATGGTCCCATTTGATGGTAGTTGGTATAGTTTTGTCCTCTGACATGATGATAACAATGGTGGAGGATATGTTATTCTTGCTGATGATTCTCTCTGCTCCAGGTATCTTGAGGGTCGAGTTCTCCTTCGGCATCTTGTCCCTGATTTAATCGTTGGTCTTGACTCTCTTAAAGACACATATTTTGATACTATGGTGAAGGGTGACTTCCACTGTTTTGTCATGTGGTAGCTTAATGTTGGTGTTACCTTGGTTGATCTTGAATAGTATTTCAACTGTTTTGTCAGTTTTGTTGAGGGATATTACAACCCCCTACAATGTCTTATGTAGCTGGGCTATGCTGCGTTTCCCCAGCTCATTCTCCAGCAGGGTGATTATCTTATTGGTTGGCAAAGCTGACAGCTTTCCTCTTCTACACTGGTTTGTTTCAGCATTATTTTCACAGAGAAGACCTTAGTTGAATCTCTTCTTGTACAACCTTTGGGTTGCTGCTTGGCTGTTTCTGTTTGCTGTCTCTTTGACTGGCTTCTCTGGTTACTTCATCTTTCTTGTTTTGGCTGCCCTCGTCTCAGTTGTAGGTTTGTTCCTGTTGGGGTCTGATTCGACTGGTGTAGATATTGTGATTCCGTTGTGTATCTTGCTACATGATCACCAGACCAACTTGTCTGCTTCGCCTCAGTTTTCTTCTTCCTGGCTTGATAGATTACTCATACTGGAATTGATAAGTGCAGATTGATTTGATGTATCGAGACTGGTTCTTTCACAGATGCTTTCATGAAGCATCACTGCCGCCCAATCCCCACAGAATCAACGGTTCCCAAATTCAAGTGTTTTTTTTCCAGCTAATATTTGAGGAGACGATGTAATTAAACAATACGTGATCTGCTTAAAACAAACATTCTTTGCTGCTGAATCGATGATCAGACATAAAAACCACGTTGATCCCTACTCCACGTGTGAATTAGAGACAGAAATGAATAATATGGGGTTGGACGGAGCTGCAAGAGATAGTGAAAGATAGGATGCCTTGGTTGAGTGCCTGCACCTCAGTGGGAGATAAAGACTGAAAGAAGAAGTATCTAATATTTGGTTATGCTTTATTTCACTTGTTTTTCCATTGAACTTTAACTCTTTTTGTCGTTTTCCCTATTACTTTAACTCTTGTTGTCCTTTTCCCTATTAACTCTTCATCTGAGTCCTAGACACTATCCATTCATGAGCAAGTCTACAAAGGGCTTGCCATGGCATGAGTTGATTAAGAGTTTATACTTCATTGGGAGATGAAAGGCAGGAGAAGACAAATAACGAAGAGGCCCTGATGTGCCAGAATCAGGGTTCACACTGATCAACACCTTTCTTCACTTACATGTGGGGCATCCTGGACAGACACTCGTCTAACTAGTGATTATATGTGCCAAAGACTCAATTTGTGCACACTACAAAAAACTATTGCAGTTCTCCATGACAGTAGAAAATCAGCACTCAAACCTTGCACTCAACATGTGTGATTATCACATTATAAGAACAAATGTTTCAACACTTCCTTGCTAGACAGGAAACAGACATTAGTTGTTATCTCGTACATAAACAGTGAACATTAATCTATCTTTATGTTGATTTTCTTTGATAAATACTCTATGTTTAACATTAAAACCACTGTTTTCCGATCTCACAACAGAACCATCCAATACACAGAAAAAAGGAAAGAAACGTACCTATGATAGAAAGAAAGTTGGGGATTTTGCAAGGTGTTTATTTGATTACTTAAACCATGCTTCTGGGATTACTACCTCAAGTATGTCAGTCACTGTTGTTGGAAGTGATGATGCTTTACAAACTATTCACAAAGTGTTAGAATCTCGTCCTGTCAAGAAAATATCACTGGAAGGTAAGTTAAGACTGTAAATTTAGTCCTTATGGTTATGCCATGGAATGTTTCAAAATCTGCTAACCTAATTGTCATTTATTATCACATTAATAGAAAACTATAAGTAAGTAAAGAAAAGGACCTGTTTTAAGTTTTACATGCTCTGGGGTATATTGGGCATATGGTACTAACCCTATATTTGTCTAGTCCAGGGGTCACCAAACGACGGTCCGCAGGCCGGATCGGCCCGCGACGTAATTTCACCCGGCCCGCTGATGGTACTCGAACTTTCTTGATATAACGTATGGAAAACGAGATGTTGTGATACAATTTAAATGTAAATATTATGTTTAGAATAATAGGAGATCCTCACACGTGCGGAGACCTCCCAGCTGCTATGTGTCTTAAATTTCTTATTTTCAGTTGTAAATTATTGTATCTAGATGTTCTTGTTTATTGTAATGCTTGCTTATTTCTCGCCATCCCAAGTCCTTCCCCGGTTCGTGGTAGCGCCACCTACACTCTGACGTTACCATGAATTCCATGGCAACACACACACCTTTCCCTCTCCCAGATGCGTCCGGCTGTCAACACAGGTTCGATGCTCCAGAAATATTTACCTCGTTTTGCCAGTCATCCATGTTATAGGTATGTAACAAGGTTCCTTTGTTTGACATTGCTAGATAAGTGAACTACAAGTGTGAATAGAGGCAATAAAGTAGCAAGCATAGCATAAAATGCCATAGAAGGCTCGTGTTATTGCGAAAATATTATCCCCAGCTCAGAAGAATTCCCCGGTCAATGTGTTAATCGAGCTGGTCTCTAGGCTATTGTTTTTCAACCTTTCTGCTGGAGCAGATCCTTACGCAAATGTTTACTTTGCTCAAGGAATTCTTTGCAATGATCCAAGTGTCTGTCTTCTTCTTCTTCTTCTTCTTCTTCTTCTTCTTCTTCTTCTTCTTCTTCTTCTTCTTCTTCTTCTTCTTCTTCTTCTGCGTTCATCCGAAGTTTTTTTCCGGACGTGATTGCGTTGTGCCTGTTTACAACAGAGCTGTGTTCTTGCGCCGTTAGGCCGACACATTGGGCTTCTGTGGGCATTTGTTGACCGGATTAACCTTCCCGGAGAAGTGTCTGTCTTACTTTATGTAATAAACCAGATGGGCAGAAATGTTGCATTTAGGTGATTTCGGTCTGTTTCGGCGGAACCCATGGCTGCCACTCGGGGAACCCCGGTTGAAAAACTCTGCTCTAGACTGTTTATCTAGGCTGGCCTTATTTAAATATTTTGCAACCCTTATCGTGAGATGTATTCTATTATCAAAGGTACCTATAAACTTTATATGTACCTTTGGTGAGCCATAGCTTCACCAGTGACCCCTAGTCCTCTGCTTTTCTTGTGTTTCAATAGGATTTTCATTATGTTTATAATTTAATGTTCTTTTCATTTTCAGATCCCGTGTACTTCACCCTTCATTATGGCTACTAAGAAAAGAAAAGTGGACGCCGAGTGTCGGGTTTTCAATGAAGAATGGGGAGTAAAGTAATTCTTTGTGGAAACAAAGGTCCAGAAAACCAGTTGCGTAATATGCAGCAAAAGTGTTGCCGTCTTGAAATAGCACAATCTTCGGCGTTACTACGAAACAAACCATCTATCAACATATTCAAAGTTTTCTGGAAAGTTCCATCCATCCATCATGTGCCACGCTGATAAGCGTGGGCGGTCATGTACTGCCATGTCACTCGATCACCAGCGTCGTGGATCAGCTCTGTGTTCCTGTCTCGACCATGCTATGTGGCCAAACCATCCAGGTATTTACTTCTCTGTCTTCCCCTTGGTCTCTTCCCCTCGATCTTGCCAGTCGTCACCAAGTTCTCCAATTCATTTCTTCTCATAATATGCCCAAAAAATTTTGACTGTCTACGTCTAATGTTTCTAATCAGTTTATGATCTTCATTTGTTTCTTTAAGGACTTGTTCATTGGTTTTTCTGTCTGTCCATGATATTCGTTGCATTTTCCTCAGAAACCACATTTCCACAGCCATCAGCTGTTTTTCAGCTTGACTGCTTATAGTCCACGCTTCACATCCATACAAAAGTATAGGTTCTATGTAGCACTTCAACACTCTTTTTCTTGTTTCAATTGATATCTTGTTATTGGTCAGTATGTTATGCTCTGAGAAATATGAGTCCATGAAACGTGGTTTAGAAACTCAAACGTGCAGGTTACGTTACTCACGAGAATATACGGGATTACGGAGAAAGACGTTGACCCCTAGGCCAGGGAATAGTATACTGTTCACACACACAAAAAGAAAAAAGAAACGCATAGCTATCCGAGGGTGCGTTTTTATGAGTTTGTAAGTAAAATTTGGTGCTAGGGTATATAAAAACCAGCCTAAAATGTTCTTTACAGTGTCACATGCACGTGTTGACCTGAATTGCTTTCGTTTTTGTAATCATTATAATTCAGTGGTCAATAGTGTTTATGACCAGATTTTTACCACAGCTCATGATGCGTGCACGTGAAAGCAGAACATTTGGGTTGAAAACTATTCACTGACTATGCAGCTGAAACCCTATAAAAGGATAACGCTACACAAAACAATTCAGTTCATTTTCAAGCAAACATCTATGGCATCTTTATCGATAAATTTAAGGAACATTGCTATTGGCCAACTGCATGCAGGCGAAAGTAAAATTCAGGTTGCCAGGCATCTATACATGCATCAGAGTACCACCAGTCGACTTTGGCACCGGTTCCAAGCCTCTGGCTTAGTTGAAGACCGGCATCCCAGTGGACAACCCAGAGTGACAACAGCCGCGGATGATCGCTTTATTCTGCTTCGTCACCTCAAAGACAGGTTTACAACATTGTCAGCGTCTAGTGGTATTTGAAAGTGAAGGGTTCAAGACAGGTAAATAGTACGAGCACAGATGAAACATAAATTCAGGCGTCAATAACATATGATTTATTATTCTCGAATATAATTACATCATACTGTCTCATCACTCGCTAACAGTGGTTATTCTCGCACTAGTCAATATACAGCAATAATGCGGCAATGCAATATTACAATATCAATTTCTACACTCGCATATCACAGCCCCACACACAGACATAAGTCACCCGGCTCAGCTATTCAACAGCTCTGAAGTACTAAGTAAAGTCTATCCTGCCACACTCTCAGACACACATCCTCTCTCAGTCACGTCCAGAGCCCGTCTGGCTTCCCTTCGACTGCCCAGTGGTCATGAGGTACTTGCCCCTCGTGCAACCCGTGGGAAGTCAGTCTCGCATACGCCGGGTTGAGACCAGGCATACTGCGTAGTGACCTGCCCTTCACGGGTACTGTCCGGTTTTTCAGCATCGAGATTCTTCTCATTTCCCCTTACTCACCCCATGTCCCTATCTCTAACATGTGTCCTTTCTTATGTCCCCTATAGGACCTTGACACACTCCCCATCCTCCACTTCTGTGTGGTGTATTCTTTTAATTAGTCTGTACTAATTATGTCAAGATTTAAGGGGAGTAATATCAGGACTAAGGGCAGTAATATAGTAAATGGGAACTCTATGATGTCTATTGAAGCACCAGCAACTAATGTTTTATACTGTAACATTTTGGGTGGTTGTTAAAGAGTCTATACTCTCGTCAATCTTAAATCAGGGGCTATCCAGACCGAAGTAACAAACGTCTCATATTGCGGACTTTCATTCACAAATGCGTCCTCAGACATCCAATATGATGCCATGAATAATGGCTCTTTTGACAGAAGCTCATCAAGGAATTATTCTTGGTCCCATTAAGAATGCTTGCAACCAATTGTTCCCAATTTGTGTATGTATAACATCTTTTTACTCCCGTATGTTGGTAGTGAATGTACTAGACATCTTTTGTTTCCATACTGAATTACTTAAATCCCTTTGTTATCCTGTAAGTGTTGACTAATCTCCCGTGGTTGTACTATTAAAGTGTCTGCACTTTATTTGATTTTGTTGAGTGTTTATGTGTTCTATTTACATTGGTGTGTTTAGTATTTGTTCTAACTGTGTGTGTTCTAATGTGTGATGTTTTTAAGTTATCTAAGTATCAAAAGCTAGAATTTCCAACTTCATGATGCATAGTATATGTGTCATTCATGAGTTAGATTTTCGAGCCATGATTCTTAGATTTAATATTTTATTTGGTCTAACTGCTATGTTATAAGACACTTATAAAAATCTCACAAAAAACATGTGTCACACAAGATGCATACAATATACAAGCATAAAAGGTGGGCGTACACTTTGTATGCTGTAAAAAACATACATTGTCTTTAATTCATGCACCCTGTCTGTCACCCGTCTTTTATTCACCGAAGGTTTTTCTTAATTATCTTGTTAAAACAAATGAAGTTTAGGAATAATTATTGCCAATGTAAAAAATGTTGGCAGTAAAATCGATTTTTAGAAAATAATTTTAACCACACGATTAATAGTAGAAAAGGAAATTTAGGCAATTAAACTTAGGCTTAGTAAAGCCAAACTTTACATTATTTCATATATGATATTTACAGATTACATTTTCATTGATATGTTACATTACAAAATACAATTAATTAACATTTAAATTAACTAATTAACTTGGTAATCCTTCTGATGATGTCGTTGATGCAGAATGTTGGTGGTAGATGTCAAAAGTTCGTCGCGTGTAGTGGTTAGAACTGTTCTGTCCAAATTTCTGATAAATTGTACGGAGAATGTACTTATGTCGGAAATATGTTACTTGATTGTGATGAATTTCGAATGTCGCTGTTTCATGGATGCAACAGAATAAAATATCACAGTTTTATGTTCCGGCATGATAATGGCACTTCATTCCTCTGGTGGGTCAGGCATTCTTGTCAAAAGGTCAAGTAAAATGTTTTTGGACCCTTTAATATGCTGGATGTCAAAACTAAAATCTTGCAATATTAAGGCCCACCTTGCTATCCTGTTGTTTTTTGGTGTGCCCTGTTTGATTACCAACAACAGTGAGTTATCAGTTTGGATGAGAAAGTGCGTGCCCCTGAGGTGTTTTTCAAGTTTCAGGACACAATAGACTTTACTTAGTCCCTCCAATTCTGCAATGCTGTATCTCTTTTCTGCTGGTTTGAGTTTGCGGCTGACGTAGAGAATTGGATGTTCAATGTCGTCATGCTTCTGCATCAAAATTCCTGAAATGGAAGTAGTGCTGGCATCTGTTTTCAATATAAACTGAGTGTTAATATCTGGGAGACGAAGAATGGGTGGATTGGAAAAAATCAATTTCAATTTCTTAATTGCGTCTTCTAAATAGACACTCTTACAAATGCAGTTAATACAAAGTTGTATGCTTAAATATGGAATAACAGTGATGGAACTTGTAAGAGTGGGTATGAATTTATCATAGAAATATACCAAAAACACATTAACAATTTTGCACTAGTAAGAATACATAAACATCATGGTGGTATTTGCAATTTCAGTATATGTTGACTGATTCATCAGTAAGGTTGTGATTATCACAGATAGTTCATTTGTCCACAAGATTGTGGTTAAAGATAAATTCTGATGTATAAGCAGTGTTGTTGTAAGTTTTGTGAATAATAGCAGTAATGTCAGTAGTCTAACTAAGTTACATCTAACCTTTGGTGAATTTGGGTGTTTAGCTTTGTTGGTTGCGTTGTATGTTTTAGAGAAAGTGTTGCTGTCGCTGTAAGTAGAACTGGTGGGTGGTAACTCTGTCTTAACTTTGTCAATTGTTTCCCTGTTGTTGAGTGTTGATAAAAGTCGTTTGTTGTTTCTGTTTTTGCGATAAAGCGGTTTGTTTGTATGCGGTAGTTGGAACTTTAGTTTTCTTTCTAAGTTAACCGTTTGCGTTGTTTTATTTGCATGCTGTTTGTATGCATCGTTGTTGTCTTGCGATGTTACTTTGTAAATGGTGACAAGTTCTGTAGGTTTGTCAGTAATCTCGATGACTATGTGATTTGTCACTTTGACCTCATAAATTTGGGCAGAACAAGTATAATGTAAACTATTTATTTCTTGTATAGTTTTGTCATTGATAGTCTCCCTTGGAGTTTTTACTTGTTCCTCTTCTTTTTGGAATTTATAATTTTGTTCATTTGCAGTATATTTTGTAACTGCGTCACTGTTGCAATGCTTTTTTTGCCAAATTTTGATGTCTTTGTTAGAACAATTTTTGACATCTGGTAAATGCCCAATAATAAGATCTGTGCACAGGTTATCCAATACCGCACAGATTACCTGACCTGATATGAATGGTGTATCAATTTCTATCAGTGCTAGAGGATATTTTTGAATATTGCCTGCAAATGTGCGACATGTTACAAAGTCTCCTATGTAGTCACTGTCTTGTATGAATGTTTTTCTGACGCCATTCAAGGTCGCTCCGCTATCGCAAACTATTTTGCATGGCTGTTTGTTTATAAAGCCTTTGTGGAAGTCTAATTTTCCTTTTTATGTTAAGGTGGCGTTGGCACTTTCATTTGTGACTGGAATGGTATGACCACACTCCAAAATATTGTCTGACTGGAATTTCTTACAGGTGTTACATTCATCAAACTTAAATACATCTATAACCTCTAAAGCATAACGTTCTCATGTTGACTTTCATTCTTTTTCTTATTTTCATCATTCTCATCTTCATCTGATGATGTGTCAATCAAAATAGCATCTGCTTCCTTTAGCATGCGACGACCTTCACAATCAGAGGAATAATGCCGAAAAGCACGGCAAAAGAAGCATTTGATAGCTCTTTTGTACTCTGTATGCTTTGTCCTTTGTTTGTTTACCATCATTTCTAGGTGATGTTTATAATTCGGGTTTTTATCACAAATCGAGTAATCATCGTGTCCCAATTTACAATATTTACATGTTGTGTAACTCATTTTAGGTTTACTCCTATTCTGAAATTGTTTTGGTTTTGTTACATTTATAGCAGCTGCTGCATCATTTGGACTATCATTTAAGATAAAAAATATCTGTTTGCTGAAAAAAAAAATGCGTTACCGTTCTGCTCAATGTCATGAATAGTTTGACAATCACTCTGTTGCAAAAATTTAGAGAAAGCTGTTGGTAACGATGTTATGATTTTGTTTATAATCATTAAGTCTTTTAACTTGTCAAAACTTTTCTCTACTTTTGCTGAGTTAATCCACTTAGTGAATACATCCTGTGTTGTTGAGACGTAGTCTATGAATGTTTGGTTGCCTTTTGGGCTTAATTTAGCAAACTGCATCTGATATCCAGCAGTGTCTAAAGAAAAATGTTGCATTATTCTTTGTTTGATATAATCATAATTTATTCTTAATTCCTTAGGAATGGTTTCTATTACTTTTAATGGCTCTAAAGCTAAATTTCGCATGTATATATAGGCCAAATTCTCCTTAGCGTTGTCATGGTATTGCATTAACATTCAAAATTTTTTATCCATGCGCCGATTGAGTCTCCAGAACAAAAGGGCTTTACTATTCCTTTGAACTTATGAATTTCTGTTCCTCTTCCTTGCTTCTTAATTTATTCCTTGAAATCTCTACATTAGAGTCAATTTCTAATTGCTTTACTCTCATTTGTGTTTCTGACTCAATTTTCTTAGCCTCTAATTCCAGTTCCTTTTGTCTTATGGCTGCTTCTACTTCTAATTTTTTTTAGCTGCCTCTACTTCTAATTTTTTTAGCTGCTGCTGTTTCTAATTCTAATTTCTTTTGTTCACGTTCTAAAGCTTTGTCCTGTCGTTCTTGTTCTTTCTCTTCTCTTAGCTCGTTATCTGCATGTGTCTTTTGACTCCATTCTGCTAATTTATCTCCTGTGTAACCTAGCTTTTCTCCTAACTCGATACACTTTTCTAAAGTCGACATTTTAGAATGTTACAAAATATTTATGTACACAAAAAGATTATGTCCCTTGGGAATTAATTAAGACAAGTGTCTGTTATTTACCTTTCAGTAAGATAGAACAATGGTACATAAATTTACATATGTGAAAACAAAATGAATGCCAATTTAGAATTGCAATTCAAGAAATAAAGTTTTACTCATCTGACTTTAACGGGTGTCGTTCCAGCACTACTTGTAACTTCTGCTGTAGTTGCTTTCGTGGTCTCTGCAACTGGCTTACAGGTACTTTAAATTAATACATCAACGTCAACCTGTTGTAGGACAGAAAAACATTAATATCGTCGTATAGTCATGTCTATGTCAATGTCATGTAATGAGAGAGAATTATATCAGCTATTAGTTTTAGAATAGCCTTCAGAGTGGGTCATAATAAACACTTATATATATTTAGATTGTCGTTGTCGTGTGTGTTTACAATTTTTACTCGGTTAGTCCAAGAGTTACAGTTTTTTTCTGTCTTGGGACTAGTTGAAACAGACGTTTTCCCCCATAGTTAACCTGTCAGCGTCTAGCGGTATTTAAAAGTGAAGGGATCAAGACAGGTAAATAGTACGAGCACAGATGAAACATAAATTCAGGCGTCAATAACATATGATTTATTATTCTCGAATATAATTACATCATACTGTCTCATCACTCGCTGACAGCGGTTATTCTCGCACTAGTCAATATACAGCAATAATGCGGCAATGCAATATTACAATATCAATTTCTAAACTCGCATATCACAGCCCCACACACAGACATAAGTCACACGGCTCAGCTATTCAATAGCTCTGAAGTACTAAGTAAAGTCTATCCTGCCACACTCTCAGACACACGTCCTCTCTCAGTCACGTCCAATTTCTACACTCGCATATCACAGCCCCACACACAGACATAAGTCACACGGCTCAGCTATTCAATAGCTGTGAAGTACTAAGTAAAGTCTATCCTGCCACACTCTCAGACACACGTCCTCTCTCAGTCACGTCCAAAGCCCATCTGGCTTCCCTTCGACTGCCCAGTGGTCACAAGGTACTTGCCCCTTGTGCAACCCGTGGGAAGTCAGATGTCTCGCATATGCCGGGTTGAGACCAGGCGTACTGCGTAGTGACCAGCCCTTCACGGGTACAGTCTGGTTTTTCAGCATCGAGATTCTTCTCATTTCCCCTTACTCACCCCATGTCCCTATCTCTAACATGTGTCCTTTCTTATGTCCCCTATAGGACCTTGACAATCTTCTTCTTCAACTGCCCAGGCATTGCTGGCAGGGAGTCATGTGTCTGATCAAACTGTCCGGAATAGATTGCATGACGCTGGACTTTGGACACATAGACCTCATCGTGGACCTATCCTTACACGTCACCATCGCCAAAATCAACTTCTTTTGGCTAACCAGCATCATCCCTGGGCAGCAGACAACCAATGGAGATTGTCTGGCTTAGTGATGAATCTTTCTTTATGTTGCAGCGTCATGATAATCAGAGATGGGTCTACCGTGGGTGAAATGGACATTTTGCCCACAATTACGATAAAGAAGTTCCGCCGTACTGTGGTGAAGGTGCAATGGTGTAGGGAATGATCAGTTACAGCGGAAGGAGTCAATTGGTTCATATTGAAGGAGGCTTTAATGTGCCACTATACGTCAATGAAATTCTTCGACCCCATGTCCTTCCACTTTTGGCTACCCAAAAATCTGTGTTTCAACAGGACAGTGCCAGACTCCATTGTGCACTGTTGACCACGCAGTTCCTGACTGCCAACAACATTCTCACCTTTCCTTGGCCATCCCTGTCTCCAGACATTTGTCCGATTGAGCACCTGTGGGATGAGCTGCATAGGCGTGCTTGTCGCCGAGACATTGCTCCAGCCAATTGTCGTGATCTGTTCCAGGCACTCCTGGAAGAGTCGGCAGCCATCCCACAGGCCCAGATAAGATGTTTAATCGCATCCATGCCCAAGAGATGCCAGTCGCTAATCGATGAGAGAGGAGGCCATACACAATACTAATGGGAAAGCTTGTACGCCTAAAAACTCTCATGACCCAGATGCAAAGTTAGTTAGTTAGTTAGTTAGTCTCAGTTCCAACTTCACAGCAACGGGTCGTCCCCATTATGCTCCGTTCCTGTGCCAGTGAATATCACACAAAACGCTCCCCACTGCCCAATGTAAAAAGTGGAAAAGACAGGAGTCTCGACAAACAACAGCCCGCACAGATACACTGTGCATAATGCTGCCGCCAGAATGTCAACACAATAGTCCCCCACGAAACACCCAATTTATCTCTGATGGAATCGGCAGTCATTTTCCCATCTGGATGTTTCCTAGATGTTCACCCACACAGTCCACGAAATACAGTTCATCGTCGATGCAAAACAACTGTTAATTGATTATCTAACCCCTAAGGTATTCTTGCGTGCAATTTGAATAATGAATTCATTATATTTAAAAAGTTATTGAATATCAAAATTATGGCTATGTGTGTGCCTTCGATAACTGTGAGATAAAAGCGCTTCTTTTTTTTAAACAGTATACTTAAACATCATATTCTCTGTTTGTCTAGCAGTTTTTCTTCCATTTCTAGAATCCTCATGTCCAAAAATAAGGTGGCATGATACTGTTTACTTACTGTATTGGCACCATGCCATATTGACAGAGGAAAGTGTATTATATTATGCTTCAAAAAGGGCGTAGTGATAACAACTCATAGTGGTAGCAATCCAAGATATGTGAAATGGTTAATTACCTCCGGCTCTGCGTCATTAATAAAGATTGATGGTACCCCATTTACACCTTGTGTCATCTGTCTTCTTTTTGCTAATTGTTAAACCAAATTCATAACAGTCATTGGAGAATGCAGATAGTAGATATTGTAATTCTTCCTCAGGTTGGGTTGCAATTGCAGCACCATCCACAAAAATAACTCTGATCACTACCCTCCTAATGTAGATCTCAGCCTTCAATCTCTGAGTATTGTAGAGGCCACCATCTGAGCGAATGTATACCACCATCATGATCGCGAAAGGCATATTTCAATATAAATTAAAAGTATATTCCAAAGAAGGTGGAACTCCACTCTTGATTTCAAACTCTTCTGAAGATGCACCATTAAACTTGATTATGCCTTTCATGCCTGCAGGGAATTATTCAACGATGGCCAGGAGAGTTGGCGGGCAGCTGATCTACTTTAGTGCCTTGAACAGAACCTCTTGACTAACCAAATAAAATGCTTTTGTGAGACCAATGAAAGCAATAAACATTGGTTGATTCTGTTTATAGCATTTTTCTTGCAGCTGTCACAATGAGAATATCATATCAATGGTAGACCTTAAAAAAAGTTAAATAGTAGACCTTTTCCATTGAAAACCACACCGTGATTCTGGGTAGACCTGATCTCCTAGGACTTAAAGTCTGTGCAGAAAAATTCTATAAAATATTTTCCCGATACATATAAGTGAGACACCTCTTTATTTATTATGGTCACTCCAACCCCCCTTGTTCTTGTACAGTGTTATGATGCTTGAATCTTTGAAATCTTTGAGAAACCACAAGAGGTTGCCAAGCGCAGAGATAATAGTCTTTCATTACCTCCAACTGGAATTTTAATCAACTCCCTGTAGTGAATTCTTAACTGTAAAGCCAACTCCATAATGTTTTTTTTCTTCCTGCCCTCTACCCTTCCCAAAAATGGTGTAATTGTTTTCCCTGTGTGGGATAATAAATGAGAATACCATATGAAATGGACTGAAATAGTGTCTAGGGTAAATGATTCATTAGGTCCCTCAGGTTCGCCGAAAAAGGCAGTTGATTCGAGACAGTTCCTTTCCTAAAAGACTCCAGGAATAGAGTAGTTATTGGCTCTTTTGAAAGAAGAATGGGATGATGGTCGAATAGACTCCACCCACATTACAAGGTAAACTACCTTCCTGAAGACTAAAACAGAGAATAGGCCACTTAACCACAGATCTCTATCAAGTTGTTATCCTGGAATAAAATATCTGAGACTGTGTGTTGGTCGACCTCCCACTGGATTCTCTGCACATATACAAACACAGTATCACAGTTCTCTACGACAACAAACAGTGTAACACTGGTCACGCAGACAATGAAAAACTCTCCTGACGAACATATAGGTTTATTGCCAGACTCTCATAAGCTGGAAATACGAGACTCTGTCTCCACTACACTCTATCAAAACATCAAACAACACAAATACATTATCAAGTAATGCATTCAATTCTAATCTAATACTCCTCCTCCTCTTCTCTTCCCTACCCCTACATGATGTCGATCCCACGGAAAAACCAACCAGAACATAGATCAAATATCTGACTGGTGATTGTGTCATTAGTGTAACTAAGTTCGTGCAGACACCAATATTCAAACGTAGGAGAATGTAGATTCACTCCACACAGGGCTTCTCTACACTGTCTTTATTCTCCCACCACAACAGTTCGATGATGACACTTATACTGTTCTACCCTACTCCTCTTCCTCTTCTACCGCTAAAACAGATGAGCTCTCCCATCCTAATTTTGACCAAACTCCCCACTGTGCCACTGAGAAAAAACCAAGGTTCTCTGGATACTGAACAAGGTAATGGGGATACGGCTTAAACGTTGATAGGATACAGTCATAATTGACCAACAAAAAGGAACTGTTCTCAATTTCCCTTCTATAAAAATGATGATGGTGTGTGACTTGATGTCTGGATTACTCGATCGGGCATTGGTCTTGAGAGGATAAAAATATCTGCATAAAATAGGGATTTCAACCCTTGATAAAAACGTCCATCAGTTTGGACAAGTTGTAGCACGGATGCTCAACGACGTACTGGGGTTGTTGGTAAAGGAAGGACTCTCCCTGAGTATGGGTCAGAAGCTAGTTGAACCTCCTCTCTAGGCGATCTCCCGAAGGTTGTAAGACTTGCATACTTCATCGTAAGAAAAAGACAAAGTCTCAAATGTCTCAGCACGACATTTAAACAAACCAGAGAAGTGTAGCTGGGTTCATATTTAATTCAAATTATGATGACCTCTCAGAAGGACAGAACCATTCCATCTGTGACTGCGGCATATCTATAACTTCCCTGATTCACCAGGAAGAATAAGAAGCCCCTCTCCCAACATTCTGGAAGAATAAAGCACAGACTCTCAACAAAGTTGCTGGGGTTTCCAGCGAACGAAGAACTCTCTATGCATTGGTGTCATAGCTGGCTGAACATCGCTATGCGGCTTCCCGTAATATAAATGGGTAACATGTTTCGTCGAAAAGAAAAAGATGAATCCACAATGTCGCAGTGGGGACATTGTAACACAGGAAGATCCGTGCTGGTTTCGGAGTTCACTCCAGTAAGTATGACTCTTCACATCGAGAGTAACCTCCAGTCCGTAAGCTGTTGCAGACTATAACCTCCCTGATATTACAGGAAGAAAATTAAGGCCATCTCTCGTCAGACGCCAGAAATGAGTAGTTGACGCTTTTCAATCCATGTCACTAGAATGACAAAACCCAACAAAAAAGGAGATAACTCCGTCTGGAGTTTCTCACTGGGCTAGACGAATAATTGGGGATTATTTTCCCCGGCATCCTATTCTTGGAAGGAATGCCGGGGTTCCCTAAGTGCTGAGTGGCGCCTACTCTGCACAGCCAAGCCAATAAGTTTTGACTCAGTTAAAATCAGCCAAGATGTCCCACGCCATTTGCCTCATTGCCTGCAAATCAAAAAATGACAAGCCATAAATATACTTGCGTATCACGCAGGTTCATAAGACTCACAGAGACAACAATTAGACATATAGTCCGAGGACAAACCTCATATCATGAGGGGTGGTATCACCTGTGCGCCTGTACCGTATGGGTTTGTTTGGCGTGAAAGTGGGGCGGTAATCGGAACACTATACCAACCTCACCGAACAGGACATCACAGATACCAAATGGAGATATATTCTCCCACATACAAACACTCCTCTATATGGGAGTACATCAATCTGTTATACAACATGCACGGGGTGGGGTGTGTGATTAAAATCGAAGGTGTGGAAATATTGGCTCCAATGACTTGTTATTGTGACAAGCACACTGCACGATTTACGGCAGGTAAACATGAGTATGTAGGTATGTGAACCGTTCTCATAGATATGATTGAGCCAAGACATACATGATCCACCAATCCGACAAAAGCAATGGGGTGTCTTATCTACTGTGTCCCCAGGCGTCATACACACCAAATTATATGTTCCGTCCCGGCATATTCTGCACACAGATAAAGTAAAGATTCACACACACATTATATATAGGTGCGTACAGTATCTGAATCTTTAACAAAGGCATTATGTAACACCTGAACACTTTACCACAAGTCCGGTAAAGCTAGGCTCTCCCTAAATGAGATGAACCAAAAGTGAAGATAGATTGACTCTGCAGACACAGTACAGAATTTACAGAGACATCAAACTCTTCAACAGAAGATGAAGTAGTGATCATAGCATGATAAGAATTGGATAAGAATTGTAAGCATAGGAATATAGGACATTGGTATAGACGTTCAAATCTCAGGCCGGCTTTCTTACAGAAGTAATGATGCCGTAGCAAAGTCCACCAAAATACATACATGAAATGTAGTATGACTTTTCATATCAAACAAAGATTGTATTAAATAGTTAACACAAATCTTATCATTCAAAGAAAAAACATATATATGCTCACCAATGCAACATAGAGGCGAAAAATGGCCCCACAAAAAGGGCTACACCCTCCCGGGAAAAAACCACGTCTACATAGTTGGAGCTGCCAGACTCAAGTGACCAGGTCTGGTCCCGCCTGGAAGTTTTACCTAACTATTCCAGGCTATTCTGAGCTACGGTCACATTCCTTGTCTCTATCTGAGTGCTGGCATTCCTTACCATAAAAGGTAGTGCCAGTCTCTCACACATGAAATCAGTTGTTCCAAGAAAAGATATTTATAATCGTCTGCAAGCTGGCGCAAACTGGGACATTATGTCACACCCTGAATGCCCCATCCTCAGAGAAGCGAGTCTCCTGCAGGTCTTTACTTATTGAAAATTAAATCCCCCAACAGTGACAGCATTTTTTATTTCTGACCGGTACTATTCTGGGCTTCACCTAGCCTCATAAAAATGAGTACCAGACAATATTCAGAATTGTCTAGGAAGGAAATGTGATGAGGAAGGGAAGTGGCTATGCATTATGTCAACTCCTTGAATATGTGACGGCCTAACACTTCACACTGAACCAGCAGAGGTGACCATGAGACTATTATATTCTCTACAGCATAGGCTGCCAATGTGTGAACTGCAATATAGTGTCATTTGCTAATTAAGCATCAGTAAAGGTGCTAGTAAGAAACACAGACAATTTTCACTGCATACTGGCTTAGGAACTCAATGATGTTAGGGTGGTGTCTGCTTATTTTTTCTTGTGCCGAAAAATGTGTGATGTTTTTATTATTGACTTTACACATCTTTTGACCTTTTATTCCTCATTGGGACACAGGCCCTCAACTAAATCAGTGGCTATGCATTATGTCAACTCCTTGAATATGTGACGGCCTAACACTTCACACTGAACCAGCAGAGGTGACCATGAGACTATTATATTCACTACAGCATAGGCTGCCAATGTGTGAACTGCAATATAGTGTCATTTGCTAATTAAGCATCAGTAAAGGTGCTAGTAAGAAACACAGACAATTTTCACTGCATACTGGCTTAGGAACTCAATGATGTTAGGGTGGTGTCTGCTTATTTTTTCTTGTGCCGAAAAATGTGTGATGTTTTTATTATTGACTTTACACATATTTTGACCTTTTATTCCTCATTGGGACACAGGCCCTCAACTAAATCAGTCCAAGCCCTCGTATCCTGAGCTATCTCATGCAGCTTTGTCTATGTCTTTTCTTATATTAGTCGCTTCTGTCTCTACTTCCCTTCTTCATGTGTTCTTATATCTTTGTCAGAAGTCAAAATGGGCGAATGGATAAGAACACACATTCTTAGGCATCCCGCATGCTGATGCTGAGGTAAGGAGTTCAACCCCTAAACTGGACAGTTGGACTAAAATGTTGACTTCTCATCCTTGACTTGGGGGCGTAAATTACATGTACCTCTGAAGTCGGAGTGGGTTTGCCTGATAGTGAGAGACACTGGTAATAGGGAAAGATAATCCGCATGCAAAATGTGCTACTAGAAGTAGTATGTATGGACTACACTTGAGTTCAAAGTGAGCGAGCGCTCCCCCCCCCCCCCCCCAAAATCTTTGTCAGAAGCTGGGTTGACTTACACTGGTCTTTAGTTATGGATGTAGGTTCACATCCTTTACCCTCCAGATTCTGTTGAGAAAACTCTGGATTTGAATCCTAGGCGCTGTGTTTGTTTCTTTACTCTACTGTCCCCACTCTTCTATTTCTATGTCTTCTCTCTCCATTCCCTCGCCTTTTTCTCTCTCCATTCCCTCACCTTCTTCTCTTCACCCCATCTACACTGATTGCTGAAGATGATATCAAGCGCAGAGCATGTACTCCATAGCTCCGGCGATGATTCTTAGAAAGGAAGTGTAATACTACATTTGGTGTAGTGTATGTGAGGGTTCATACTGATGGGGGTGGGCGGAGGGGGCTAAACGGGTACTCCACCTTGCCCAAGGACGTTCCATAGACTAGCTGAAGGAAGGAGGCGCCTTACTTCTCCTTCGTTAGGGAGAAACCCCTACCCTGCTACCCGAAGTTTAATTATATTTAAATTGTTCTAATAAAATTAAACTGTTTCCCTGAGAATGGATAAAATATTTACAAATGAGAAAGATTAATTTGGAATATCACTCACTTCATTTAATTATTTGGAATATCACTCACTTCTGCTTGTCGCACACCAACATCTTTCTTTCTTTCTTTCTTTCTTTCTTTCTTTCTTTCTTTCTTTCTTTCTTTCTTTCTTTCTTTCTTTCTTTCTTTCTTTCTTTCTTTCTCTCTCTCTCTCTCTTTCTCTCTCTCTCTCTCTCTCTCTCTTTCTCTCTCTCTCTCTCTCTCTCTCTCTCTCTCTCTCTCTCTCTCTCTCTCTCTCTCTCTCTCTCTCTCTCTCTCTCTCTCTCTATATATATATATATATATATATATATATATATATATGTATTTTTTTTTTCCGCATATCCATTGCAGTCAACACCACATTTTTCAGCTGCTGTTGATGTCTTGGTAAATTTTACGTTCAGTAGTTTGCCATTGCTTCTTGAACGACTGGCTCACTTACCCCGTAAGTTACCAGTGCGACGCGGTCCGCTGCCGAATCTTGTGCAGCTGTGTTGTGTATGTGAGTATACAGGACTACGAACAACGTCCTTATCCCCTTCACCAGGGAGACCGGCTATATATATATATCTGTGTGTGTGAAGATATCCATGCCTTCCATACTTTTTCTCTTAACCTACTGTAACCCTGTAAATACTTTAGTAATGAAGTAAATGTAGCAAACATTTTGCTAACGGTATAACCTTAAATATTGTAGAGACACTTGTATTTTCAAAAATTAATTTTAATAAGATTTTAAATGGACAAATTGTTGTTTATTAAAAGCTGAAGCATAAAATGTTTTAAACAATCTAAACAAGTTTAGGTGTGAACATATGTATTGTCTTTGTGTCTTTGCTAAAGATTTGGTCATTTTTATTTGAATGTCATACCATTCAGTACACCAGGGAGCCAGAAGCAGTGCCAGGGATCTTTCTCCATCTCACTATCACGGTAATTCAGGACAACATTCTTTGTATGCATCGCAAGACACTAATTCCACAAAGCAGCATCGCGAGGAAGGTACATACAATTTATTGTGATAAATGTTTGAAAGTTGGTTACACAAGATTAATTTGTAGATAAAGAAGCTGATTCCCTCAAGTTTAGAAATATTTTTGTTAAATGACCCAATGAAATAAATTACATACCATATAAAATAATAAATTGAAGCCCATGGGAAGGGTCTTGATAATTTCCCTGCCTTATGCATTTTCTTGCCCAAGTTTTTTTTTAAATGTCCTGTGTTCATTGTCATGTTGGTCGGTCCCTGCATTATTGTTCTTTCTAAACCACAGTTACATGTATTTTGACCAATGTGTATTAGTTTCCAAGACATAATATAGTTTATGGGTCATTTTTCTTCAATGTTCAGATCTTTTAGAATGTCAGTATTGTTTTCTTCAATTGTGGGATAGTTGTTTCTGCAGCCTGTCTGAGTTCTTCAGTAGTTCCCATTGATCCTTGACATCTTGAAATAGAATTTCTAGATAAGACAGTGTATCAAATCTCTCCTTTATTTCTATGCTGAATTATGTCTTTAATTTACTTCTCAAGCTTCAGTCTACACAGATCTAATTTAATGTTTCTTTATTTGTATTTGACCTTCTTCTGTAACTGTATTTGCATTTTGCCTTAACTAATCTATGATCACTGCAGTAGTCTGCACTTGCTACAGTATTTGAAAATTTTAAAGCATTTCAAAATCTGTGTAAGTGTTTGTGAATGTCTTCTAATCTCATCATCATTGGCACCTTGCCGTCTTGACAGACGATAGTTTGTGCTTTAAAAAGGCATAATAACTTTTACCTATGGTGGTAGCGAATGTGACTGATAAGGCCAATTCGCGCTGTAAATGTTCGTCCACAGTGGATGCATGTGAACACATGGTCATTTAAACCATCATGCACCATCTGTCTCACATGCTCAGTGTGTGACTTATCTGCAATAATTTTCTCCTTTGTCTTTATTCCATTTCTGATGTTTGCCCTCCATGCAACACGTTCAGCGGCGACTTGCTCCCAATGTGCATTATCAATGCCTGTATCAATCATGTCCCGCTTACACACATCTTTGTATCATAGTAGAGGCCGACCCTGAGATCTCTTACCAATCTGTAATTCACCAAAAAAGATGTCCTTTGGTATTCTACCATCATCCATCCTCCTAAGATGTCCTATCCATCTAAGTCTACGAAGACTGAGCATGGAATAAATCGTCACACAACTTGATCTTTCCAATACTTCAGTATTTGTGATTTTGTCTTGCCACTTAATACTAAGAATTCTTCACAGACACCGCATATGAAAGCTGTTTAAACATTTCTCTTGGTGTGAGTAAGTTGTCTAGGTTTCACTGCCATAAAGAAGAATACTAAGGACACAGGCCTGATAGACAAGGACTTTTGTTTTGGCAGCAAGCTTCCTGTTCTCCCAGACTCTTTTTCTTAACCTGTTCATTGTTGTTGCTGCCTTACCAATGCGGATGTTGATTTCCTGATCTAGGGATAATTTGCTATTTACCACTGATCCTAGATATGTAAAATGGTCTACCATCTCCAGTTCGGCGTCGTCAATAAAGATTGATGGTACCCCATGTGCACCTTGTGACATAATCTGTGTCTTCTCTTTGCTAATTGTTAAACCAAATTCAGAACAAGCATTGGAGAATGCAGATAGTAGACATTGCAATTCTTCCTCAGAGTGGGTCGTAACTGCAGCATCATCTGCAAAAAGCAACTCTCTGATCAGTACCCTCCTAATTTTGGTCTTGGCCTTCAATCTCTGAGCATTGTAGAGGCCGCCATCTGAGCATAAGTGAATGTATATACCACCATCCTGATCACGAAAGGCATATTTCAGTAGAAGTGAAAAGTATATTCCAAAGAGGGTGGGAGCTAGTACACAACCTTGCTTAACTCCACTCTTGATTTCAAACTCTTCAGAAGTTGCACCATCAAACTTGATTATACCCTTCATGTCTGTGTGGAACGATTCCACAATGGACAGAAGAGTTGGTGAGCAGCCAATCTTCTTTAGTGCCTTGAACAGACCCTCACGACTGACCAAATCAAATGCCTTGTGAGGTCAATGAAGGCAATAAACAGTGGTTGATTCTGTTCACTGCATTGTTCTTGCATTTGTCGCAATGAGAATATCATGTCAATGGTAGATCGGTTCTGTCGAAAGCCACACTGTGATTCAGGGTAGACTTGATCTCCTAGGACTTGAAGTCTGCACAGAACAATTCTGGCAAATACTTTTCCAACAATACACAGAAGTGAGATACCCCTATATTTGTTGCAGTCGCTCCGATCGCCCTTGTTCTTGTACAGTGTTATGATGCTTGAATCTTTGAAATCCTGTGGGTCTTGTCTTTCTCGCCAACATAGCTCTATTAGCTGGTGGATCTGTAGAGTGAGTGTGTCTTGCCCACTCCTGATAACCTCTATTGGAATCCCATCCTTACCTGGAGCCTTGCCAGAAGCAAGTTCATTTATAGCATACTTAACTTCTGTTATGGTGGGAAGTGTGTCCAGGTGGTCAAGAGTTGGTAGAGCCTCTATGGCGTTGAGGGCATCATCCGCTGATTTGGTCTCAATTGAGTAAAGCTCCAAATAGTGCTCTACCCATCTGTCCATCTGCTGTTTCTTATCAGTTGTGATTTCTCCAGTCAAGGTTTTCAATGGTGCACTTATTTTGATCATTGGACCGTCGGCTTTCTTTATTCCTTCACACATGCTTCTGATATTTCCCTTATCACTTGCGATTTTAATGAACTCACATAACTTGATCCAATAATCATTTGCACACTGCCTGGCAGCCTTTTGCACATCCTTCCTAGCTTGTCTTAGCTTATTCAGAGTGTTACGCGTTGGTCTTTCCTTGTTTCTTAAGAGAGCTATCTTCTTCTTATCAATCAAGGGCTGCAGAGTCTGGCTGTTTGCCACAAACCAGTGCTGCCTCTTATGATCCACAGTGCCGTAAACCCCTACGGCAGTTTTATAAAGAGTTTCCTTAAGTTCACCCCACCTTTCATTTACTGTACAATTTTCTGGTGTATCAGTGAAAGCGTCTTCAAGTTGCTGTTGAAACTGAAAGCACTTTTCAGGATCGTGAGTGTTAATAATATTAATCCTGGGGCTAGATTTGTGTTTAGCTGTGTAGCTTCTCTTTGGTCTCAGTCTAACCCTTGCAACAACCAAAGAATGATCCGTATCACAGTTAGCACTGTGGTAACTTCGAGTCAATGATATATGGTTCAGATGTTGTCTCCGTGTGATGATGAAGTCCAGCTGGTGCCAATGGCCAGATCTTGGATGTTTCCATGTGATCTTATGCAGCTCTTTTGTTTTAAAAAATGAGTTTGTAATACATATGTCATTTCTGGTGCAATGCTCCAGCAGCCTTTGCCCATTTTCATTCATGTGACCGATGTTGTATTTTCCAAGGCACACTGGCCATGAACTCGAGTCCTTGCCCACACGAGCATTGAAATCACCGAGCATATAAATGTAGTCAGATTTTGGAACTGCCTTGATCACGGAGTCTAACTCCTCATAGAACGAATCCTTCACATCATCAGAGGAATCGAGTGTCAGTGCATATGCAGTAATAATGGTGCCAAAACCACAAGAGGTTGCCAAGCGCAGGGATAATAGTCTTTCATTTCCTCCTGCTGGAATTTCAATCATTCCCAGTAGCGAATTCTTCACTGCAAAGCCCACACCGTGTTGCCTTTTTTCTGCCTGCCCTCTACCCTTCCAAAAATAGGTGTAATTGTTTTCACTGAGTGACCCTTCCTCAGCGAGGCCAGTCTCCTGTAGGCCAGCAATATCAATGTTAAGACGACTGAGTTCGGCATCAATCACAGCCGTTTTTCTCACATCGTCAATATTGGTCAAGTCAGTGGAAAACCCAAGACACATGGTTCTCACGTTCCAGGTTGCAAGCCATAGCTTGAGGTTTCTATTTTTCTTTTTATTAGTACCTGGTGCATTGGTTTTACAGCCTGTGATTCAGATTTTGTCCTAGCCCCAAGCACCCATTGAAGCAGGCAGGCTGTGGCGGATCAGCACCCAATTGGCCGGGGGCTGCCCAGCTTGAGGCGGGCAGTAGCTGATCAATGACACCTGTAGGTGTCTCCCACCGTTAGAGGCAACGCGTGGCGCCCCATGTCTACACCAATTGATAGGGACTTATAACCCGTAACAGTTGCCTCTCGCTTTGATTCCGAGACCAGTTAAGACCAGGGATGGAGTTATTGCCTCTCCATAGCACAAAGCCTGGGTTAAAATATAGAGACCATGTGTTTCCCATGCAGCATGATCCCTCTCTCGGCCGGCCAAGTTCACTCCAGAGTAAAGATAATACCTATACATCTGGAACAAGACAAGCTGCAGAAGCTGCTGGATCATCAAAGCAATGCTCTAACTTAATCTCATCAACAATCCAAAATACAGCATGATTCAAAAGTATCATTGCCATGGAGATACAGCTACAAATTAAACTATAACCTCAGTGAGGTCATATTGTTGCAGATCCATGGGAACACATGTTAGTAATGAAGTTAATGAAATAAACATTTTGCTAACGGTATAACCTTTAATATTGTAGAGACACTTGTATTTTCAAAAATTAATTTTAATAAGATTTTAAATGGACAAATTGTTGTTTATTAAAAGCTGAAGCATATTAGAATGTTTTAAACAGTCTAAGCAAGTTTAGGTGTGAACATATGTATTGTCTTTGCTAAAGATTTCGTCATTTTTATTTGAATGTCATACCATTCAGTACACCAGGGAGCCAGAAGCAGTGCCAGGGATCTTTCTCCGTCTCACTACCATGGTAATTCAGGAGGACAACATTCTTTGTATGCATCTCAAGACACTAATTCCACAAAGCAGCATCATGAGGAAGGTACATACAATTTATTGCGATAAATGTTTGAAAGGTAGTTGCACAAGATTAATTTGTAGATAAAGAAGCTGATTCCCTCAAGTTTAGAAATATTTTTGTTAAATGACCCAATGAAATAAATTACATACCATATAAAATAGTAAATTGAAGCCCATGGGAAGGGTCTTGATAATTTCCCTGCCTTATGCATTTTCTTGCCCAAGGTTTTTTTAATGTCCTGTGTTCATTGTCATGTTGGTCGGTCCCTGCATTATTGTTCTTTCTAAACCATAGTTACATGTATTTTGACCAATGTGTTTTAGTTCCCAAGACATAATATAGTTTATGGGTCATTTTTCTTCAATGTTCAGATCTTTTAGAATGTCAGTATTGTTTTCTTAAATTGTGGGATAGTTGTTTCTGCAGCCTGTCTGAGTTCTTCAGTAGTTCCCATTGATCATTGACATCTTGAAATAGAATTTCTAGATAAGACAGTATATCAAATCTCTCCTTTATTTCTATGCTGAATGTGTCTTTCATTTCCTTCACAAGCTTTGGTCTACACAGATCTAATTTAATGTTTCTTTATTTGTATTTGACCTTCTTCTGTATTTGCATTTTGCCTTAACTATTCTATAATCACTGCAGCAGTCTGCATTTGCTACAGTATTTGCAAATTTTAAAGCATTTCGGAATCTATGTTAGTGTGTGTGAAATTCACATCTGTAGGGTTACCCCACGAAAGTTGCATGTCCTCAGAATGTTTCCTATCATTTGTTTTCAATTTGTATGTGCCAGAAGTTCCTCGAGCTGTTTAATTTCAGTATGGATAGGGCCAGTCTCCTGATTTCTTTGCATATTTTGTAATGATATGTTCATGTATCATCATCGAGTTGTCCAACGCTATATTTACTGTAACAATCCCAGGACAGACAAACGGGAAGACTTCACGTGCATTGCATAGATTATATTCAGAAATGGAATCTATTTTTAAAAACTGATGGAAGCTGAAAGCTTGCAAGAGACAGACACACATGGGCACAAGTCATACACAATGCTGTTTGGTGCGAGGATGTGAGGAAGAGAAAGTTCCCTAATGACCAAGATTATTATGGGAGAAGACATACCTTATGTGAGCATTGGTATATATTAATATAAGATACTATAAAGACAGTCCCGTAGATATTGCCCTTGAGATGGGGAAAGGCTAAGGATATCACACACATTTGGTTAGTTGTAAGGCTGGTTTGATTTGTCACCATCTTTTTGTCACCCGCTGAGAAACATGGATTCCAGTTAATACTCTGTGTAAGTGTGATGCCATGGTTTTTAACTAGCGGAAAATGCATTAAAAGTGGAACCTGGTGATGGTCATATCTGAGGTACATGTAGAGTTTGGTTCTTGAATGTCATGCCTACACTAATGAATATTGTGCGCACAGCCTTTCACATCCAAATCTCAGTGATCAGTTATATTTATTTTGATAGTAAGCTATAAGCACTATGGCGTTTTGCTTTGACACGTTCAGTGCAGATTATCATTATTACACTTCAGATATATACAATTGCCTTCTATAAATCCACATTGTTCTTTCACGGTTTCTGGTTGTATTTTCTATCTAATCCTTTGCAGTATGATTTTTAGCAAAATCTTTGTGATGTGACTCATTATGCTATATGTTCGATGTTGATCACATTCTAAGGCTCTAATTTGTTTGGGATTGCAACAAACATTATTATCTAGTAGCTAATATATCGGTTGGATATCTCCAAGTTTTAGGAATGAGCTAATTTTGATATGCTGGTAAACTGCTGCCAAAGACCGAAATTTGTGGCGTACATCATTACGCAAGGGTGCAGTCACTTGTGAAGCAACCAGGACTGCAAGAGCTGTCAAGAAGAGGCTGGACAGAAAAACTACTGCAGGAGATCCTCCGCTTGGAACGTCAAGCATTCTTTGCCCACATTGTCAAAGAACATTTCATGCCAAAGTAGGCCTTACCAGCCATCTTAGAACTCACGGCTCCATACTTTCAGCCCCACTGGATGAAATGAATGGTCATCATCATTCTTGATTGGCAGACAACATACAAGAGTATCACAGTCTGATATTGAAGTTCCTTATTGCCTTTTAGTGGTTGTGTCACTAAATTACTTAATGTAATGATATTAGACGCCATCTGTCCAGGGGTGACAGTTGAGTTGAGTCAAGAACCGACATCAGAACATTCACACACATGCTCCATCCTCATCTTCAACAGCCACTGAAGATTCTCAATACTAATGTACCAGTTGCAGTCTGATTATGTGTCTGTCTGGCCTTTCCTCACAGTACTGATTGCCATCCCAATCCTTTTGTCAATCCCTGCTGAACCTTTCTCTGTAGGCTACAATAATTTATCTGCTTTTCCACACAATACACATGATCCCAAACTGACCTGACCACACCTGCCTTATCATGCACCAATACCCAACCCAGTGGTGCAGACCCAGCCAAACTGTCCAGCTCCTCATTTCCCACTACACCAGCATATCCTGGGGAAAAGATTCAACAGAAGTTCCCTATCTTTGATTTATTAATTGAAACATGCCACACTCCATGAAGCATGCCTGTCTGCACCCTTCTCAGTATGCTCTGTGAGTTTGTTACAATCAAGATGTGTGTGTGCTGCTTGTACTCCAGCCAATGTGGAGTGCTGTGGTGACTGCTTCCATCTCCATTTTCAGACTTATGTTTTTTTTAAATCGTATACACAGAGCCATCCATCTAAACGATTATATCACCTTGGTGTGAATTGTCTTTAATCAATTGTTGCACCTCCTATTCAGCACTGCCCACTGCTCAATCTCTGCACTCCCAGTCCATTGTGATTATGACCCTCTACTGATCTGACATTTCCCTGGCATTCTGACCAACTCGTCTTTTCTCCCAATGTTTTCAAGCATATACACTTCTCTGATTATATATGTCATCTGCCTGAGCCATCCATGATTTTTCTCTTATCACCTTGTGGCCCTTATCTGTGTCTGGTGCATCAGGTGGTGTCAATTTTTGGTGGACACTTGGATATATGACTTAGACTGCTGCACCTTGAGCTTGTTCGCAATCGTTGGCAGAGCTAGGATGTATCTCACAGACATGGCCAGTGTGTCCCTTGTGCATGCCAGGATCATCTGCATAGCTTCATTCTGTATGTGCTCTACTTTCACTTACTAACTCTTTGACACTGTGAGCAGTCCTAATCTATACTCATGTACTGAGATAGAGTATAACTAATATTCTTTGCTCCATGTTTATTGCTGTCATAGTATTCAGTGCCCCAAGTCTCTTCTTACTTCTCATAACAACTTCCAATTGATACTTCAATGACAGACTTCTGTCAAAGATGATTCCCAAATATCTCAAGACTACTTTGTTAGCTTATCGGCCATTTATTGTGATAACCTTTACAATCCTATAGTAGAGAGAGCACCATAACACTTATCTGGGTTAATGACGCTACCTATCTCTGTGCACCAGTCTATCACTTTATTTACTGTCTCCTGCAATTTGTGTCTTGTCTATTCCCTGCCTATATGCAAGGATGTCATCTGTAAATGTCTGTATCCTTCCCACTCCTTATGTTTCAATGCTGAATAGCACACATGAGGTTTCACATCCTTGTGGTAATCCCAGGGTAATAATGACGCCTTCAAGGTCCATGAACCTGGACGGAAAACAACCCTGCGATAGTACAGGATAGCTGCTATCCAATTCACCACCATTTTCTATAGTAGTGTGCAACAAGAGGTCATATCTGACTATGTTATATGAGCCTTCAAAATCCAGTTCTGCTTTCATTGTTTCCTGTCAAATATGGTACCCCTCATAAATATGAAAAGCAAATGTTGCTGCATTTGACCAGTTATCTTTCCGTGGCTGGTAGCTCCCAAGCCCACATGGGAGTTGCTTTGTTTTTTCCAAGTATTCCTGCAACTTAACAGCGACTATCTTCTTCAATATATTGTAAAGTGTGTTCTTCAAAGTGATACTCCTATAACATTGAATGGTTCTTGTCTGGCTTGGGGAGTGGGATTATATAGCTTTGCACTGACTCTTGGGGCACTAATACTGTCCTAATGCTCAGATTAAAACAAGTAGCCATCTCCTCCAAATCTCCATCACTCATATCCTTCAGTTGGGTGTACCTGACCTTCTCAAGGCCTGGCACAGGGTGATAACACATCTTACTTTTAATGTGTACATGCTGTTAACAGTAGATATGAGAACAAACATATTTTGTTTCTTGTATCATGTCATCTCATCATGCTCTTGTACCTTGTGGTGTCGAGGTGAAGCATAAACAGTTGTAGAGTGCCCGGTTATGGGCTTCATATATTGAGATTTCCATGTACTGTCATTCCCTCTGTTCATCGTTTACATAGTTAGCCTCTTCTTCTGGTTCTGTTTGGTCTGTATGTCATTGCATGTTGTGGTATATTGTTAGTTGGTAGCCTAGTTATATGGCCGAACCATTTAACTTGCTGTTTTCTAATGAAATCTAGTGCTGCTATAACCCCCACTTTAGTCTTGATTTCATCATTTGTGATTTTCTCTCTTCTTGATACATTGAGTATTCTTCTCAGGAATCTCATTTCCTTTGTTGTAATTTTTCTAGTCTCTTTTTCTGTCATTGTCCAGGTTTGGCATTGGTAGCTGTCACAGTCTTACGTTCATTCACAATCAGGCCACATCATCCGTATCATAAGTACAACTTTGCTCGTGCAGGTATTTTTTGATACGGCGTTTATTTTCAGGCAAGCCTGACAATCAACATAAGGCGTTATCTGCCTGATACATTATAATAACAATTATCACTCGTTACACAATATATGAATGCACATTGTCACACATGGTCACTCTCTCGTTAAACATTGCATGCATTCACTACACTAGGTATTCACGGCAAAAGAAGCATTTGATAGCTCTTTTGTACTCTGTATGCTTTGTCCTTTGTTTGTTTACCATCATTTCTAGGTGATGTTTATAATTCGGGTTTTTATCACAAATCGAGTAATCATCGTGTCCCAATTTACAATATTTACATGTTGTGTAACTCATTTTAGGTTTACTCCTATTCTGAAATTGTTTTGGTTTTGTTACATTTATAGCAGCTGCTGCATCATTTGGACTATCATTTAAGATAAAAAATATCTGTTTGCTGAAAAAAAAAATGCGTTACCGTTCTGCTCAATGTCATGAATAGTTTGACAATCACTCTGTTGCAAAAATTTAGAGAAAGCTGTTGGTAACGATGTTATGATTTTGTTTATAATCATTAAGTCTTTTAACTTGTCAAAACTTTTCTCTACTTTTGCTGAGTTAATCCACTTAGTGAATACATCCTGTGTTGTTGAGACGTAGTCTATGAATGTTTGGTTGCCTTTTGGGCTTAATTTAGCAAACTGCATCTGATATCCAGCAGTGTCTAAAGAAAAATGTTGCATTATTCTTTGTTTGATATAATCATAATTTATTCTTAATTCCTTAGGAATGGTTTCTATTACTTTTAATGGCTCTAAAGCTAAATTTCGCATGTATATATAGGCCAAATTCTCCTTAGCGTTGTCATGGTATTGCATTAACATTCAAAATTTTTTATCCATGCGCCGATTGAGTCTCCAGAACAAAAGGGCTTTACTATTCCTTTGAACTTATGAATTTCTGTTCCTCTTCCTTGCTTCTTAATTTATTCCTTGAAATCTCTACATTAGAGTCAATTTCTAATTGCTTTACTCTCATTTGTGTTTCTGACTCAATTTTCTTAGCCTCTAATTCCAGTTCCTTTTGTCTTATGGCTGCTTCTACTTCTAATTTTTTTTTAGCTGCCTCTACTTCTAATTTTTTTAGCTGCTGCTGTTTCTAATTCTAATTTCTTTTGTTCACGTTCTAAAGCTTTGTCCTGTCGTTCTTGTTCTTTCTCTTCTCTTAGCTCGTTATCTGCATGTGTCTTTTGACTCCATTCTGCTAATTTATCTCCTGTGTAACCTAGCTTTTCTCCTAACTCGATACACTTTTCTAAAGTCGACATTTTAGAATGTTACAAAATATTTATGTACACAAAAAGATTATGTCCCTTGGGAATTAATTAAGACAAGTGTCTGTTATTTACCTTTCAGTAAGATAGAACAATGGTACATAAATTTACATATGTGAAAACAAAATGAATGCCAATTTAGAATTGCAATTCAAGAAATAAAGTTTTACTCATCTGACTTTAACGGGTGTCGTTCCAGCACTACTTGTAACTTCTGCTGTAGTTGCTTTCGTGGTCTCTGCAACTGGCTTACAGGTACTTTAAATTAATACATCAACGTCAACCTGTTGTAGGACAGAAAAACATTAATATCGTCGTATAGTCATGTCTATGTCAATGTCATGTAATGAGAGAGAATTATATCAGCTATTAGTTTTAGAATAGCCTTCAGAGTGGGTCATAATAAACACTTATATATATTTAGATTGTCGTTGTCGTGTGTGTTTACAATTTTTACTCGGTTAGTCCAAGAGTTACAGTTTTTTTCTGTCTTGGGACTAGTTGAAACAGACGTTTTCCCCCATAGTTAACCTGTCAGCGTCTAGCGGTATTTAAAAGTGAAGGGATCAAGACAGGTAAATAGTACGAGCACAGATGAAACATAAATTCAGGCGTCAATAACATATGATTTATTATTCTCGAATATAATTACATCATACTGTCTCATCACTCGCTGACAGCGGTTATTCTCGCACTAGTCAATATACAGCAATAATGCGGCAATGCAATATTACAATATCAATTTCTAAACTCGCATATCACAGCCCCACACACAGACATAAGTCACACGGCTCAGCTATTCAATAGCTCTGAAGTACTAAGTAAAGTCTATCCTGCCACACTCTCAGACACACGTCCTCTCTCAGTCACGTCCAATTTCTACACTCGCATATCACAGCCCCACACACAGACATAAGTCACACGGCTCAGCTATTCAATAGCTGTGAAGTACTAAGTAAAGTCTATCCTGCCACACTCTCAGACACACGTCCTCTCTCAGTCACGTCCAAAGCCCATCTGGCTTCCCTTCGACTGCCCAGTGGTCACAAGGTACTTGCCCCTTGTGCAACCCGTGGGAAGTCAGATGTCTCGCATATGCCGGGTTGAGACCAGGCGTACTGCGTAGTGACCAGCCCTTCACGGGTACAGTCTGGTTTTTCAGCATCGAGATTCTTCTCATTTCCCCTTACTCACCCCATGTCCCTATCTCTAACATGTGTCCTTTCTTATGTCCCCTATAGGACCTTGACAATCTTCTTCTTCAACTGCCCAGGCATTGCTGGCAGGGAGTCATGTGTCTGATCAAACTGTCCGGAATAGATTGCATGACGCTGGACTTTGGACACATAGACCTCATCGTGGACCTATCCTTACACGTCACCATCGCCAAAATCAACTTCTTTTGGCTAACCAGCATCATCCCTGGGCAGCAGACAACCAATGGAGATTGTCTGGCTTAGTGATGAATCTTTCTTTATGTTGCAGCGTCATGATAATCAGAGATGGGTCTACCGTGGGTGAAATGGACATTTTGCCCACAATTACGATAAAGAAGTTCCGCCGTACTGTGGTGAAGGTGCAATGGTGTAGGGAATGATCAGTTACAGCGGAAGGAGTCAATTGGTTCATATTGAAGGAGGCTTTAATGTGCCACTATACGTCAATGAAATTCTTCGACCCCATGTCCTTCCACTTTTGGCTACCCAAAAATCTGTGTTTCAACAGGACAGTGCCAGACTCCATTGTGCACTGTTGACCACGCAGTTCCTGACTGCCAACAACATTCTCACCTTTCCTTGGCCATCCCTGTCTCCAGACATTTGTCCGATTGAGCACCTGTGGGATGAGCTGCATAGGCGTGCTTGTCGCCGAGACATTGCTCCAGCCAATTGTCGTGATCTGTTCCAGGCACTCCTGGAAGAGTCGGCAGCCATCCCACAGGCCCAGATAAGATGTTTAATCGCATCCATGCCCAAGAGATGCCAGTCGCTAATCGATGAGAGAGGAGGCCATACACAATACTAATGGGAAAGCTTGTACGCCTAAAAACTCTCATGACCCAGATGCAAAGTTAGTTAGTTAGTTAGTTAGTCTCAGTTCCAACTTCACAGCAACGGGTCGTCCCCATTATGCTCCGTTCCTGTGCCAGTGAATATCACACAAAACGCTCCCCACTGCCCAATGTAAAAAGTGGAAAAGACAGGAGTCTCGACAAACAACAGCCCGCACAGATACACTGTGCATAATGCTGCCGCCAGAATGTCAACACAATAGTCCCCCACGAAACACCCAATTTATCTCTGATGGAATCGGCAGTCATTTTCCCATCTGGATGTTTCCTAGATGTTCACCCACACAGTCCACGAAATACAGTTCATCGTCGATGCAAAACAACTGTTAATTGATTATCTAACCCCTAAGGTATTCTTGCGTGCAATTTGAATAATGAATTCATTATATTTAAAAAGTTATTGAATATCAAAATTATGGCTATGTGTGTGCCTTCGATAACTGTGAGATAAAAGCGCTTCTTTTTTTTAAACAGTATACTTAAACATCATATTCTCTGTTTGTCTAGCAGTTTTTCTTCCATTTCTAGAATCCTCATGTCCAAAAATAAGGTGGCATGATACTGTTTACTTACTGTATTGGCACCATGCCATATTGACAGAGGAAAGTGTATTATATTATGCTTCAAAAAGGGCGTAGTGATAACAACTCATAGTGGTAGCAATCCAAGATATGTGAAATGGTTAATTACCTCCGGCTCTGCGTCATTAATAAAGATTGATGGTACCCCATTTACACCTTGTGTCATCTGTCTTCTTTTTGCTAATTGTTAAACCAAATTCATAACAGTCATTGGAGAATGCAGATAGTAGATATTGTAATTCTTCCTCAGGTTGGGTTGCAATTGCAGCACCATCCACAAAAATAACTCTGATCACTACCCTCCTAATGTAGATCTCAGCCTTCAATCTCTGAGTATTGTAGAGGCCACCATCTGAGCGAATGTATACCACCATCATGATCGCGAAAGGCATATTTCAATATAAATTAAAAGTATATTCCAAAGAAGGTGGAACTCCACTCTTGATTTCAAACTCTTCTGAAGATGCACCATTAAACTTGATTATGCCTTTCATGCCTGCAGGGAATTATTCAACGATGGCCAGGAGAGTTGGCGGGCAGCTGATCTACTTTAGTGCCTTGAACAGAACCTCTTGACTAACCAAATAAAATGCTTTTGTGAGACCAATGAAAGCAATAAACATTGGTTGATTCTGTTTATAGCATTTTTCTTGCAGCTGTCACAATGAGAATATCATATCAATGGTAGACCTTAAAAAAAGTTAAATAGTAGACCTTTTCCATTGAAAACCACACCGTGATTCTGGGTAGACCTGATCTCCTAGGACTTAAAGTCTGTGCAGAAAAATTCTATAAAATATTTTCCCGATACATATAAGTGAGACACCTCTTTATTTATTATGGTCACTCCAACCCCCCTTGTTCTTGTACAGTGTTATGATGCTTGAATCTTTGAAATCTTTGAGAAACCACAAGAGGTTGCCAAGCGCAGAGATAATAGTCTTTCATTACCTCCAACTGGAATTTTAATCAACTCCCTGTAGTGAATTCTTAACTGTAAAGCCAACTCCATAATGTTTTTTTTCTTCCTGCCCTCTACCCTTCCCAAAAATGGTGTAATTGTTTTCCCTGTGTGGGATAATAAATGAGAATACCATATGAAATGGACTGAAATAGTGTCTAGGGTAAATGATTCATTAGGTCCCTCAGGTTCGCCGAAAAAGGCAGTTGATTCGAGACAGTTCCTTTCCTAAAAGACTCCAGGAATAGAGTAGTTATTGGCTCTTTTGAAAGAAGAATGGGATGATGGTCGAATAGACTCCACCCACATTACAAGGTAAACTACCTTCCTGAAGACTAAAACAGAGAATAGGCCACTTAACCACAGATCTCTATCAAGTTGTTATCCTGGAATAAAATATCTGAGACTGTGTGTTGGTCGACCTCCCACTGGATTCTCTGCACATATACAAACACAGTATCACAGTTCTCTACGACAACAAACAGTGTAACACTGGTCACGCAGACAATGAAAAACTCTCCTGACGAACATATAGGTTTATTGCCAGACTCTCATAAGCTGGAAATACGAGACTCTGTCTCCACTACACTCTATCAAAACATCAAACAACACAAATACATTATCAAGTAATGCATTCAATTCTAATCTAATACTCCTCCTCCTCTTCTCTTCCCTACCCCTACATGATGTCGATCCCACGGAAAAACCAACCAGAACATAGATCAAATATCTGACTGGTGATTGTGTCATTAGTGTAACTAAGTTCGTGCAGACACCAATATTCAAACGTAGGAGAATGTAGATTCACTCCACACAGGGCTTCTCTACACTGTCTTTATTCTCCCACCACAACAGTTCGATGATGACACTTATACTGTTCTACCCTACTCCTCTTCCTCTTCTACCGCTAAAACAGATGAGCTCTCCCATCCTAATTTTGACCAAACTCCCCACTGTGCCACTGAGAAAAAACCAAGGTTCTCTGGATACTGAACAAGGTAATGGGGATACGGCTTAAACGTTGATAGGATACAGTCATAATTGACCAACAAAAAGGAACTGTTCTCAATTTCCCTTCTATAAAAATGATGATGGTGTGTGACTTGATGTCTGGATTACTCGATCGGGCATTGGTCTTGAGAGGATAAAAATATCTGCATAAAATAGGGATTTCAACCCTTGATAAAAACGTCCATCAGTTTGGACAAGTTGTAGCACGGATGCTCAACGACGTACTGGGGTTGTTGGTAAAGGAAGGACTCTCCCTGAGTATGGGTCAGAAGCTAGTTGAACCTCCTCTCTAGGCGATCTCCCGAAGGTTGTAAGACTTGCATACTTCATCGTAAGAAAAAGACAAAGTCTCAAATGTCTCAGCACGACATTTAAACAAACCAGAGAAGTGTAGCTGGGTTCATATTTAATTCAAATTATGATGACCTCTCAGAAGGACAGAACCATTCCATCTGTGACTGCGGCATATCTATAACTTCCCTGATTCACCAGGAAGAATAAGAAGCCCCTCTCCCAACATTCTGGAAGAATAAAGCACAGACTCTCAACAAAGTTGCTGGGGTTTCCAGCGAACGAAGAACTCTCTATGCGTTGGTGTCATAGCTGGCTGAACATCGCTATGCGGCTTCCCGTAATATAAATGGGTAACATGTTTCGTCGAAAAGAAAAAGATGAATCCACAATGTCGCAGTGGGGACATTGTAACACAGGAAGATCCGTGCTGGTTTCGGAGTTCACTCCAGTAAGTATGACTCTTCACATCGAGAGTAACCTCCAGTCCGTAAGCTGTTGCAGACTATAACCTCCCTGATATTACAGGAAGAAAATTAAGGCCATCTCTCGTCAGACGCCAGAAATGAGTAGTTGACGCTTTTCAATCCATGTCACTAGAATGACAAAACCCAACAAAAAAGGAGATAACTCCGTCTGGAGTTTCTCACTGGGCTAGACGAATAATTGGGGATTATTTTCCCCGGCATCCTATTCTTGGAAGGAATGCCGGGGTTCCCTAAGTGCTGAGTGGCGCCTACTCTGCACAGCCAAGCCAATAAGTTTTGACTCAGTTAAAATCAGCCAAGATGTCCCACGCCATTTGCCTCATTGCCTGCAAATCAAAAAATGACAAGCCATAAATATACTTGCGTATCACGCAGGTTCATAAGACTCACAGAGACAACAATTAGACATATAGTCCGAGGACAAACCTCATATCATGAGGGGTGGTATCACCTGTGCGCCTGTACCGTATGGGTTTGTTTGGCGTGAAAGTGGGGCGGTAATCGGAACACTATACCAACCTCACCGAACAGGACATCACAGATACCAAATGGAGATATATTCTCCCACATACAAACACTCCTCTATATGGGAGTACATCAATCTGTTATACAACATGCACGGGGTGGGGTGTGTGATTAAAATCGAAGGTGTGGAAATATTGGCTCCAATGACTTGTTATTGTGACAAGCACACTGCACGATTTACGGCAGGTAAACATGAGTATGTAGGTATGTGAACCGTTCTCATAGATATGATTGAGCCAAGACATACATGATCCACCAATCCGACAAAAGCAATGGGGTGTCTTATCTACTGTGTCCCCAGGCGTCATACACACCAAATTATATGTTCCGTCCCGGCATATTCTGCACACAGATAAAGTAAAGATTCACACACACATTATATATAGGTGCGTACAGTATCTGAATCTTTAACAAAGGCATTATGTAACACCTGAACACTTTACCACAAGTCCGGTAAAGCTAGGCTCTCCCTAAATGAGATGAACCAAAAGTGAAGATAGATTGACTCTGCAGACACAGTACAGAATTTACAGAGACATCAAACTCTTCAACAGAAGATGAAGTAGTGATCATAGCATGATAAGAATTGGATAAGAATTGTAAGCATAGGAATATAGGACATTGGTATAGACGTTCAAATCTCAGGCCGGCTTTCTTACAGAAGTAATGATGCCGTAGCAAAGTCCACCAAAATACATACATGAAATGTAGTATGACTTTTCATATCAAACAAAGATTGTATTAAATAGTTAACACAAATCTTATCATTCAAAGAAAAAACATATATATGCTCACCAATGCAACATAGAGGCGAAAAATGGCCCCACAAAAAGGGCTACACCCTCCCGGGAAAAAACCACGTCTACATAGTTGGAGCTGCCAGACTCAAGTGACCAGGTCTGGTCCCGCCTGGAAGTTTTACCTAACTATTCCAGGCTATTCTGAGCTACGGTCACATTCCTTGTCTCTATCTGAGTGCTGGCATTCCTTACCATAAAAGGTAGTGCCAGTCTCTCACACATGAAATCAGTTGTTCCAAGAAAAGATATTTATAATCGTCTGCAAGCTGGCGCAAACTGGGACATTATGTCACACCCTGAATGCCCCATCCTCAGAGAAGCGAGTCTCCTGCAGGTCTTTACTTATTGAAAATTAAATCCCCCAACAGTGACAGCATTTTTTATTTCTGACCGGTACTATTCTGGGCTTCACCTAGCCTCATAAAAATGAGTACCAGACAATATTCAGAATTGTCTAGGAAGGAAATGTGATGAGGAAGGGAAGTGGCTATGCATTATGTCAACTCCTTGAATATGTGACGGCCTAACACTTCACACTGAACCAGCAGAGGTGACCATGAGACTATTATATTCTCTACAGCATAGGCTGCCAATGTGTGAACTGCAATATAGTGTCATTTGCTAATTAAGCATCAGTAAAGGTGCTAGTAAGAAACACAGACAATTTTCACTGCATACTGGCTTAGGAACTCAATGATGTTAGGGTGGTGTCTGCTTATTTTTTCTTGTGCCGAAAAATGTGTGATGTTTTTATTATTGACTTTACACATCTTTTGACCTTTTATTCCTCATTGGGACACAGGCCCTCAACTAAATGCATTATGTCAACTCCTTGAATATGTGACGGCCTAACACTTCACACTGAACCAGCAGAGGTGACCATGAGACTATTATATTCTCTACAGCATAGGCTGCCAATGTGTGAACTGCAATATAGTGTCATTTGCTAATTAAGCATCAGTAAAGGTGCTAGTAAGAAACACAGACAATTTTCACTGCATACTGGCTTAGGAACTCAATGATGTTAGGGTGGTGTCTGCTTATTTTTTCTTGTGCCGAAAAATGTGTGATGTTTTTATTATTGACTTTACACATATTTTGACCTTTTATTCCTCATTGGGACACAGGCCCTCAACTAAATCAGTCCAAGCCCTCGTATCCTGAGCTATCTCATGCAGCTTTGTCTATGTCTTTTCTTATATTAGTCGCTTCTGTCTCTACTTCCCTTCTTCATGTGTTCTTATATCTTTGTCAGAAGTCAAAATGGGCGAATGGATAAGAACACACATTCTTAGGCATCCCGCATGCTGATGCTGAGGTAAGGAGTTCAACCCCTAAACTGGACAGTTGGACTAAAATGTTGACTTCTCATCCTTGACTTGGGGGCGTAAATTACATGTACCTCTGAAGTCGGAGTGGGTTTGCCTGATAGTGAGAGACACTGGTAATAGGGAAAGATAATCCGCATGCAAAATGTGCTACTAGAAGTAGTATGTATGGACTACACTTGAGTTCAAAGTGAGCGAGCGCTCCCCCCCCCCCCCCCCCAAAATCTTTGTCAGAAGCTGGGTTGACTTACACTGGTCTTTAGTTATGGATGTAGGTTCAAATCCTTTACCCTCCAGATTCTGTTGAGAAAACTCTGGATTTGAATCCTAGGCGCTGTGTTTGTTTCTTTACTCTACTGTCCCCACTCTTCTATTTCTATGTCTTCTCTCTCCATTCCCTCGCCTTTTTCTCTCTCCATTCCCTCACCTTCTTCTCTTCACCCCATCTACACTGATTGCTGAAGATGATATCAAGCGCAGAGCATGTACTCCATAGCTCCGGCGATGATTCTTAGAAAGGAAGTGTAATACTACATTTGGTGTAGTGTATGTGAGGGTTCATACTGATGGGGGTGGGCGGAGGGGGCTAAACGGGTACTCCACCTTGCCCAAGGACGTTCCATAGACTAGCTGAAGGAAGGAGGCGCCTTACTTCTCCTTCGTTAGGGAGAAACCCCTACCCTGCTACCCGAAGTTTAATTATATTTAAATTGTTCTAATAAAATTAAACTGTTTCCCTGAGAATGGATAAAATATTTACAAATGAGAAAGATTAATTTGGAATATCACTCACTTCATTTAATTATTTGGAATATCACTCACTTCTGCTTGTCGCACACCAACATCTTTCTTTCTTTCTTTCTTTCTTTCTTTCTTTCTTTCTTTCTTTCTTTCTTTCTTTCTTTCTTTCTTTCTTTCTTTCTTTCTTTCTTTCTTTCTCTCTCTCTCTCTCTTTCTCTCTCTCTCTCTCTCTCTCTCTTTCTCTCTCTCTCTCTCTCTCTCTCTCTCTCTCTCTCTCTCTCTCTCTCTCTCTCTCTCTCTCTCTCTCTCTCTCTCTCTCTCTCTCTCTCTCTCTCTCTCTCTCTATATATATATATATATATATATATATATGTATTTTTTTTTTCCGCATATCCATTGCAGTCAACACCACATTTTTCAGCTGCTGTTGATGTCTTGGTAAATTTTACGTTCAGTAGTTTGCCATTGCTTCTTGAACGACTGGCTCACTTACCCCGTAAGTTACCAGTGCGACGCGGTCCGCTGCCGAATCTTGTGCAGCTGTGTTGTGTATGTGAGTATACAGGACTACGAACAACGTCCTTATCCCCTTCACCAGGGAGACCGGCTATATATATATATCTGTGTGTGTGAAGATATCCATGCCTTCCATACTTTTTCTCTTAACCTACTGTAACCCTGTAAATACTTTAGTAATGAAGTAAATGTAGCAAACATTTTGCTAACGGTATAACCTTAAATATTGTAGAGACACTTGTATTTTCAAAAATTAATTTTAATAAGATTTTAAATGGACAAATTGTTGTTTATTAAAAGCTGAAGCATAAAATGTTTTAAACAATCTAAACAAGTTTAGGTGTGAACATATGTATTGTCTTTGTGTCTTTGCTAAAGATTTGGTCATTTTTATTTGAATGTCATACCATTCAGTACACCAGGGAGCCAGAAGCAGTGCCAGGGATCTTTCTCCATCTCACTATCACGGTAATTCAGGACAACATTCTTTGTATGCATCGCAAGACACTAATTCCACAAAGCAGCATCGCGAGGAAGGTACATACAATTTATTGTGATAAATGTTTGAAAGTTGGTTACACAAGATTAATTTGTAGATAAAGAAGCTGATTCCCTCAAGTTTAGAAATATTTTTGTTAAATGACCCAATGAAATAAATTACATACCATATAAAATAATAAATTGAAGCCCATGGGAAGGGTCTTGATAATTTCCCTGCCTTATGCATTTTCTTGCCCAAGTTTTTTTTTAAATGTCCTGTGTTCATTGTCATGTTGGTCGGTCCCTGCATTATTGTTCTTTCTAAACCACAGTTACATGTATTTTGACCAATGTGTATTAGTTTCCAAGACATAATATAGTTTATGGGTCATTTTTCTTCAATGTTCAGATCTTTTAGAATGTCAGTATTGTTTTCTTCAATTGTGGGATAGTTGTTTCTGCAGCCTGTCTGAGTTCTTCAGTAGTTCCCATTGATCCTTGACATCTTGAAATAGAATTTCTAGATAAGACAGTGTATCAAATCTCTCCTTTATTTCTATGCTGAATTATGTCTTTAATTTACTTCTCAAGCTTCAGTCTACACAGATCTAATTTAATGTTTCTTTATTTGTATTTGACCTTCTTCTGTAACTGTATTTGCATTTTGCCTTAACTAATCTATGATCACTGCAGTAGTCTGCACTTGCTACAGTATTTGAAAATTTTAAAGCATTTCAAAATCTGTGTAAGTGTTTGTGAATGTCTTCTAATCTCATCATCATTGGCACCTTGCCGTCTTGACAGACGATAGTTTGTGCTTTAAAAAGGCATAATAACTTTTACCTATGGTGGTAGCGAATGTGACTGATAAGGCCAATTCGCGCTGTAAATGTTCGTCCACAGTGGATGCATGTGAACACATGGTCATTTAAACCATCATGCACCATCTGTCTCACATGCTCAGTGTGTGACTTATCTGCAATAATTTTCTCCTTTGTCTTTATTCCATTTCTGATGTTTGCCCTCCATGCAACACGTTCAGCGGCGACTTGCTCCCAATGTGCATTATCAATGCCTGTATCAATCATGTCCCGCTTACACACATCTTTGTATCATAGTAGAGGCCGACCCTGAGATCTCTTACCAATCTGTAATTCACCAAAAAAGATGTCCTTTGGTATTCTACCATCATCCATCCTCCTAAGATGTCCTATCCATCTAAGTCTACGAAGACTGAGCATGGAATAAATCGTCACACAACTTGATCTTTCCAATACTTCAGTATTTGTGATTTTGTCTTGCCACTTAATACTAAGAATTCTTCACAGACACCGCATATGAAAGCTGTTTAAACATTTCTCTTGGTGTGAGTAAGTTGTCTAGGTTTCACTGCCATAAAGAAGAATACTAAGGACACAGGCCTGATAGACAAGGACTTTTGTTTTGGCAGCAAGCTTCCTGTTCTCCCAGACTCTTTTTCTTAACCTGTTCATTGTTGTTGCTGCCTTACCAATGCGGATGTTGATTTCCTGATCTAGGGATAATTTGCTATTTACCACTGATCCTAGATATGTAAAATGGTCTACCATCTCCAGTTCGGCGTCGTCAATAAAGATTGATGGTACCCCATGTGCACCTTGTGACATAATCTGTGTCTTCTCTTTGCTAATTGTTAAACCAAATTCAGAACAAGCATTGGAGAATGCAGATAGTAGACATTGCAATTCTTCCTCAGAGTGGGTCGTAACTGCAGCATCATCTGCAAAAAGCAACTCTCTGATCAGTACCCTCCTAATTTTGGTCTTGGCCTTCAATCTCTGAGCATTGTAGAGGCCGCCATCTGAGCATAAGTGAATGTATATACCACCATCCTGATCACGAAAGGCATATTTCAGTAGAAGTGAAAAGTATATTCCAAAGAGGGTGGGAGCTAGTACACAACCTTGCTTAACTCCACTCTTGATTTCAAACTCTTCAGAAGTTGCACCATCAAACTTGATTATACCCTTCATGTCTGTGTGGAACGATTCCACAATGGACAGAAGAGTTGGTGAGCAGCCAATCTTCTTTAGTGCCTTGAACAGACCCTCACGACTGACCAAATCAAATGCCTTGTGAGGTCAATGAAGGCAATAAACAGTGGTTGATTCTGTTCACTGCATTGTTCTTGCATTTGTCGCAATGAGAATATCATGTCAATGGTAGATCGGTTCTGTCGAAAGCCACACTGTGATTCAGGGTAGACTTGATCTCCTAGGACTTGAAGTCTGCACAGAACAATTCTGGCAAATACTTTTCCAACAATACACAGAAGTGAGATACCCCTATATTTGTTGCAGTCGCTCCGATCGCCCTTGTTCTTGTACAGTGTTATGATGCTTGAATCTTTGAAATCCTGTGGGTCTTGTCTTTCTCGCCAACATAGCTCTATTAGCTGGTGGATCTGTAGAGTGAGTGTGTCTTGCCCACTCCTGATAACCTCTATTGGAATCCCATCCTTACCTGGAGCCTTGCCAGAAGCAAGTTCATTTATAGCATACTTAACTTCTGTTATGGTGGGAAGTGTGTCCAGGTGGTCAAGAGTTGGTAGAGCCTCTATGGCGTTGAGGGCATCATCCGCTGATTTGGTCTCAATTGAGTAAAGCTCCAAATAGTGCTCTACCCATCTGTCCATCTGCTGTTTCTTATCAGTTGTGATTTCTCCAGTCAAGGTTTTCAATGGTGCACTTATTTTGATCATTGGACCGTCGGCTTTCTTTATTCCTTCACACATGCTTCTGATATTTCCCTTATCACTTGCGATTTTAATGAACTCACATAACTTGATCCAATAATCATTTGCACACTGCCTGGCAGCCTTTTGCACATCCTTCCTAGCTTGTCTTAGCTTATTCAGAGTGTTACGCGTTGGTCTTTCCTTGTTTCTTAAGAGAGCTATCTTCTTCTTATCAATCAAGGGCTGCAGAGTCTGGCTGTTTGCCACAAACCAGTGCTGCCTCTTATGATCCACAGTGCCGTAAACCCCTACGGCAGTTTTATAAAGAGTTTCCTTAAGTTCACCCCACCTTTCATTTACTGTACAATTTTCTGGTGTATCAGTGAAAGCGTCTTCAAGTTGCTGTTGAAACTGAAAGCACTTTTCAGGATCGTGAGTGTTAATAATATTAATCCTGGGGCTAGATTTGTGTTTAGCTGTGTAGCTTCTCTTTGGTCTCAGTCTAACCCTTGCAACAACCAAAGAATGATCCGTATCACAGTTAGCACTGTGGTAACTTCGAGTCAATGATATATGGTTCAGATGTTGTCTCCGTGTGATGATGAAGTCCAGCTGGTGCCAATGGCCAGATCTTGGATGTTTCCATGTGATCTTATGCAGCTCTTTTGTTTTAAAAAATGAGTTTGTAATACATATGTCATTTCTGGTGCAATGCTCCAGCAGCCTTTGCCCATTTTCATTCATGTGACCGATGTTGTATTTTCCAAGGCACACTGGCCATGAACTCGAGTCCTTGCCCACACGAGCATTGAAATCACCGAGCATATAAATGTAGTCAGATTTTGGAACTGCCTTGATCACGGAGTCTAACTCCTCATAGAACGAATCCTTCACATCATCAGAGGAATCGAGTGTCAGTGCATATGCAGTAATAATGGTGCCAAAACCACAAGAGGTTGCCAAGCGCAGGGATAATAGTCTTTCATTTCCTCCTGCTGGAATTTCAATCATTCCCAGTAGCGAATTCTTCACTGCAAAGCCCACACCGTGTTGCCTTTTTTCTGCCTGCCCTCTACCCTTCCAAAAATAGGTGTAATTGTTTTCACTGAGTGACCCTTCCTCAGCGAGGCCAGTCTCCTGTAGGCCAGCAATATCAATGTTAAGACGACTGAGTTCGGCATCAATCACAGCCGTTTTTCTCACATCGTCAATATTGGTCAAGTCAGTGGAAAACCCAAGACACATGGTTCTCACGTTCCAGGTTGCAAGCCATAGCTTGAGGTTTCTATTTTTCTTTTTATTAGTACCTGGTGCATTGGTTTTACAGCCTGTGATTCAGATTTTGTCCTAGCCCCAAGCACCCATTGAAGCAGGCAGGCTGTGGCGGATCAGCACCCAATTGGCCGGGGGCTGCCCAGCTTGAGGCGGGCAGTAGCTGATCAATGACACCTGTAGGTGTCTCCCACCGTTAGAGGCAACGCGTGGCGCCCCATGTCTACACCAATTGATAGGGACTTATAACCCGTAACAGTTGCCTCTCGCTTTGATTCCGAGACCAGTTAAGACCAGGGATGGAGTTATTGCCTCTCCATAGCACAAAGCCTGGGTTAAAATATAGAGACCATGTGTTTCCCATGCAGCATGATCCCTCTCTCGGCCGGCCAAGTTCACTCCAGAGTAAAGATAATACCTATACATCTGGAACAAGACAAGCTGCAGAAGCTGCTGGATCATCAAAGCAATGCTCTAACTTAATCTCATCAACAATCCAAAATACAGCATGATTCAAAAGTATCATTGCCATGGAGATACAGCTACAAATTAAACTATAACCTCAGTGAGGTCATATTGTTGCAGATCCATGGGAACACATGTTAGTAATGAAGTTAATGAAATAAACATTTTGCTAACGGTATAACCTTTAATATTGTAGAGACACTTGTATTTTCAAAAATTAATTTTAATAAGATTTTAAATGGACAAATTGTTGTTTATTAAAAGCTGAAGCATATTAGAATGTTTTAAACAGTCTAAGCAAGTTTAGGTGTGAACATATGTATTGTCTTTGCTAAAGATTTCGTCATTTTTATTTGAATGTCATACCATTCAGTACACCAGGGAGCCAGAAGCAGTGCCAGGGATCTTTCTCCGTCTCACTACCATGGTAATTCAGGAGGACAACATTCTTTGTATGCATCTCAAGACACTAATTCCACAAAGCAGCATCATGAGGAAGGTACATACAATTTATTGCGATAAATGTTTGAAAGGTAGTTGCACAAGATTAATTTGTAGATAAAGAAGCTGATTCCCTCAAGTTTAGAAATATTTTTGTTAAATGACCCAATGAAATAAATTACATACCATATAAAATAGTAAATTGAAGCCCATGGGAAGGGTCTTGATAATTTCCCTGCCTTATGCATTTTCTTGCCCAAGGTTTTTTTAATGTCCTGTGTTCATTGTCATGTTGGTCGGTCCCTGCATTATTGTTCTTTCTAAACCATAGTTACATGTATTTTGACCAATGTGTTTTAGTTCCCAAGACATAATATAGTTTATGGGTCATTTTTCTTCAATGTTCAGATCTTTTAGAATGTCAGTATTGTTTTCTTAAATTGTGGGATAGTTGTTTCTGCAGCCTGTCTGAGTTCTTCAGTAGTTCCCATTGATCATTGACATCTTGAAATAGAATTTCTAGATAAGACAGTATATCAAATCTCTCCTTTATTTCTATGCTGAATGTGTCTTTCATTTCCTTCACAAGCTTTGGTCTACACAGATCTAATTTAATGTTTCTTTATTTGTATTTGACCTTCTTCTGTATTTGCATTTTGCCTTAACTATTCTATAATCACTGCAGCAGTCTGCATTTGCTACAGTATTTGCAAATTTTAAAGCATTTCGGAATCTATGTTAGTGTGTGTGAAATTCACATCTGTAGGGTTACCCCACGAAAGTTGCATGTCCTCAGAATGTTTCCTATCATTTGTTTTCAATTTGTATGTGCCAGAAGTTCCTCGAGCTGTTTAATTTCAGTATGGATAGGGCCAGTCTCCTGATTTCTTTGCATATTTTGTAATGATATGTTCATGTATCATCATCGAGTTGTCCAACGCTATATTTACTGTAACAATCCCAGGACAGACAAACGGGAAGACTTCACGTGCATTGCATAGATTATATTCAGAAATGGAATCTATTTTTAAAAACTGATGGAAGCTGAAAGCTTGCAAGAGACAGACACACATGGGCACAAGTCATACACAATGCTGTTTGGTGCGAGGATGTGAGGAAGAGAAAGTTCCCTAATGACCAAGATTATTATGGGAGAAGACATACCTTATGTGAGCATTGGTATATATTAATATAAGATACTATAAAGACAGTCCCGTAGATATTGCCCTTGAGATGGGGAAAGGCTAAGGATATCACACACATTTGGTTAGTTGTAAGGCTGGTTTGATTTGTCACCATCTTTTTGTCACCCGCTGAGAAACATGGATTCCAGTTAATACTCTGTGTAAGTGTGATGCCATGGTTTTTAACTAGCGGAAAATGCATTAAAAGTGGAACCTGGTGATGGTCATATCTGAGGTACATGTAGAGTTTGGTTCTTGAATGTCATGCCTACACTAATGAATATTGTGCGCACAGCCTTTCACATCCAAATCTCAGTGATCAGTTATATTTATTTTGATAGTAAGCTATAAGCACTATGGCGTTTTGCTTTGACACGTTCAGTGCAGATTATCATTATTACACTTCAGATATATACAATTGCCTTCTATAAATCCACATTGTTCTTTCACGGTTTCTGGTTGTATTTTCTATCTAATCCTTTGCAGTATGATTTTTAGCAAAATCTTTGTGATGTGACTCATTATGCTATATGTTCGATGTTGATCACATTCTAAGGCTCTAATTTGTTTGGGATTGCAACAAACATTATTATCTAGTAGCTAATATATCGGTTGGATATCTCCAAGTTTTAGGAATGAGCTAATTTTGATATGCTGGTAAACTGCTGCCAAAGACCGAAATTTGTGGCGTACATCATTACGCAAGGGTGCAGTCACTTGTGAAGCAACCAGGACTGCAAGAGCTGTCAAGAAGAGGCTGGACAGAAAAACTACTGCAGGAGATCCTCCGCTTGGAACGTCAAGCATTCTTTGCCCACATTGTCAAAGAACATTTCATGCCAAAGTAGGCCTTACCAGCCATCTTAGAACTCACGGCTCCATACTTTCAGCCCCACTGGATGAAATGAATGGTCATCATCATTCTTGATTGGCAGACAACATACAAGAGTATCACAGTCTGATATTGAAGTTCCTTATTGCCTTTTAGTGGTTGTGTCACTAAATTACTTAATGTAATGATATTAGACGCCATCTGTCCAGGGGTGACAGTTGAGTTGAGTCAAGAACCGACATCAGAACATTCACACACATGCTCCATCCTCATCTTCAACAGCCACTGAAGATTCTCAATACTAATGTACCAGTTGCAGTCTGATTATGTGTCTGTCTGGCCTTTCCTCACAGTACTGATTGCCATCCCAATCCTTTTGTCAATCCCTGCTGAACCTTTCTCTGTAGGCTACAATAATTTATCTGCTTTTCCACACAATACACATGATCCCAAACTGACCTGACCACACCTGCCTTATCATGCACCAATACCCAACCCAGTGGTGCAGACCCAGCCAAACTGTCCAGCTCCTCATTTCCCACTACACCAGCATATCCTGGGGAAAAGATTCAACAGAAGTTCCCTATCTTTGATTTATTAATTGAAACATGCCACACTCCATGAAGCATGCCTGTCTGCACCCTTCTCAGTATGCTCTGTGAGTTTGTTACAATCAAGATGTGTGTGTGCTGCTTGTACTCCAGCCAATGTGGAGTGCTGTGGTGACTGCTTCCATCTCCATTTTCAGACTTATGTTTTTTTTAAATCGTATACACAGAGCCATCCATCTAAACGATTATATCACCTTGGTGTGAATTGTCTTTAATCAATTGTTGCACCTCCTATTCAGCACTGCCCACTGCTCAATCTCTGCACTCCCAGTCCATTGTGATTATGACCCTCTACTGATCTGACATTTCCCTGGCATTCTGACCAACTCGTCTTTTCTCCCAATGTTTTCAAGCATATACACTTCTCTGATTATATATGTCATCTGCCTGAGCCATCCATGATTTTTCTCTTATCACCTTGTGGCCCTTATCTGTGTCTGGTGCATCAGGTGGTGTCAATTTTTGGTGGACACTTGGATATATGACTTAGACTGCTGCACCTTGAGCTTGTTCGCAATCGTTGGCAGAGCTAGGATGTATCTCACAGACATGGCCAGTGTGTCCCTTGTGCATGCCAGGATCATCTGCATAGCTTCATTCTGTATGTGCTCTACTTTCACTTACTAACTCTTTGACACTGTGAGCAGTCCTAATCTATACTCATGTACTGAGATAGAGTATAACTAATATTCTTTGCTCCATGTTTATTGCTGTCATAGTATTCAGTGCCCCAAGTCTCTTCTTACTTCTCATAACAACTTCCAATTGATACTTCAATGACAGACTTCTGTCAAAGATGATTCCCAAATATCTCAAGACTACTTTGTTAGCTTATCGGCCATTTATTGTGATAACCTTTACAATCCTATAGTAGAGAGAGCACCATAACACTTATCTGGGTTAATGACGCTACCTATCTCTGTGCACCAGTCTATCACTTTATTTACTGTCTCCTGCAATTTGTGTCTTGTCTATTCCCTGCCTATATGCAAGGATGTCATCTGTAAATGTCTGTATCCTTCCCACTCCTTATGTTTCAATGCTGAATAGCACACATGAGGTTTCACATCCTTGTGGTAATCCCAGGGTAATGACGCCTTCAAGGTCCATGAACCTGGACGGAAAACAACCCTGCGATAGTACAGGATAGCTGCTATCCAATTCACCACCATTTTCTATAGTAGTGTGCAACAAGAGGTCATATCTGACTATGTTATATGAGCCTTCAAAATCCAGTTCTGCTTTCATTGTTTCCTGTCAAATATGGTACCCCTCATAAATATGAAAAGCAAATGTTGCTGCATTTGACCAGTTATCTTTCCGTGGCTGGTAGCTCCCAAGCCCACATGGGAGTTGCTTTGTTTTTTCCAAGTATTCCTGCAACTTAACAGCGACTATCTTCTTCAATATATTGTAAAGTGTGTTCTTCAAAGTGATACTCCTATAACATTGAATGGTTCTTGTCTGGCTTGGGGAGTGGGATTATATAGCTTTGCACTGACTCTTGGGGCACTAATACTGTCCTAATGCTCAGATTAAAACAAGTAGCCATCTCCTCCAAATCTCCATCACTCATATCCTTCAGTTGGGTGTACCTGACCTTCTCAAGGCCTGGCACAGGGTGATAACACATCTTACTTTTAATGTGTACATGCTGTTAACAGTAGATATGAGAACAAACATATTTTGTTTCTTGTATCATGTCATCTCATCATGCTCTTGTACCTTGTGGTGTCGAGGTGAAGCATAAACAGTTGTAGAGTGCCCGGTTATGGGCTTCATATATTGAGATTTCCATGTACTGTCATTCCCTCTGTTCATCGTTTACATAGTTAGCCTCTTCTTCTGGTTCTGTTTGGTCTGTATGTCATTGCATGTTGTGGTATATTGTTAGTTGGTAGCCTAGTTATATGGCCGAACCATTTAACTTGCTGTTTTCTAATGAAATCTAGTGCTGCTATAACCCCCACTTTAGTCTTGATTTCATCATTTGTGATTTTCTCTCTTCTTGATACATTGAGTATTCTTCTCAGGAATCTCATTTCCTTTGTTGTAATTTTTCTAGTCTCTTTTTCTGTCATTGTCCAGGTTTGGCATTGGTAGCTGTCACAGTCTTACGTTCATTCACAATCAGGCCACATCATCCGTATCATAAGTACAACTTTGCTCGTGCAGGTATTTTTTGATACGGCGTTTATTTTCAGGCAAGCCTGACAATCAACATAAGGCGTTATCTGCCTGATACATTATAATAACAATTATCACTCGTTACACAATATATGAATGCACATTGTCACACATGGTCACTCTCTCGTTAAACATTGCATGCATTCACTACACTAGGTATTCGCTTCAGAACAACACTACGTCCAGTCGGAAGGCCGGTCTGTCCCCTGTCTGAAGCAGCTCAGGTGGTCGCTTGCCGACGTGGTCAAACTCCCTCATGGTTTTGCAACTCTGCGTGGCGTTTCTCTTTGCACGCAGCACTCGTTACCTAGCTCTCATTCCCCTCTAAGTTCTACTCTAGTTTACGTGGTCACGGCATTCCCCTGACCTCATGCCCCCGCCCCTGTTCTCGGGTCGGTCCCTCTGTTATTCTAACTATAACACATTAGTGTCCCCACCCGAGTCTAGTCTAATTACTGTCCTTATGTCCTAGCTTGGGTGCTGTCTGTATTTTGTCTATACCTCTATAGATGTCCTGTCTCTAAGTGCTATTAGTCCTTGCCCCTCTTCTGTCACTAGTCGGTCCAACACCTTGACAGTAGCTTTTCTCTCTTCTTGATACATTGAGTATTCTTCTCAGGAATCTCATTTCCTTTGTTGTAACTTTTATGTTCTCTTTTTCTGTCATTGTCCAGGTTTGGCATTGGTAGCATAGAGTTGGTGGGAAGATTCTGTTGTAGAGTGCTCTTTTAGTATCTACTGATATGTATGTGTTCTTTAGTATTGGTACCATTTGTCCAATGAGTTTGTTTGCATTATTGCCTCTATTCTCAATCTTGTCTTATGATTTGCCATTTGATGATATTTTGCTTCCTAAGTACTTGAAGCTGTTTACTTGTTTTAGGAGGCGTTCTTTTAGATGAATCTTTGTTGTTTTTTTCTTCTTTAGCCATTGTCATTACCTCTGTTTTATTTATGCTAATTTCCATGTTATGTTCCTTACACACTTCGTTTAGACTATTCATGTGGACTTGTAATTTTGCTTCTGATTTTGATATTAGTGCTTGACCGCCCGCAAAATAGTTCTTTAATGGTGTCATTTGCCATTGATTCTTCTTCTGTGTTCTGTTCTTCATGTTCGGCTGGTTTCTTTACATATGCTGTATATATAAGTTATGAACAAAAGGAGGGACAGGACACAACCTTGTTGTACTCCGGATCTTATATTGAAGGGTTCTGACTATCCTACATTTGTTCTTATTGTGCATTCATTGTTGTTATATAAGCTTCACTATAAGTATGTTAGATGTGTACTCACTCCATATTGTTTAAGGATTTCTCACAGTTATTTCTATCCACTGTATCAAATGCCTTTTCTTTGTTGACAAAGGCTAAGTAGAGTTCATTTATTCATTCATTCAGTAGCATGTTCGTTGCAGAACCTCGCTCGCATAACAACCATCAGGAAAACTTTTCGATCATAAGCAAGATGTCCCACATCTGCTACACCCATCTGGAGATCATCCACCACATACTGCATCCATCTTCACTTTGACCTTCCTCTCTTCCAAGGCATATACCCCTCCATTTTTGTTCTCTCTAAACATTCATGACATTTCAAGTGACCAACATATTTCAATTTTCTTTGCTTTTTCGTCTTTAATAGCCAACCTTCTTCAATATTCAGCTCTTGAAGTATGGATGCATTTGTTCTTTTCTTTATCCAAGATATTCTTAGAACCCGTCTGTAACATTTATATTCAAAGGCCTTTATGCACTGTACAGCTTGTTTAGTAAGTGTCCAGGTCTCACAGGCGTATGTTGCAATAGGAAAGATGCATGTTCTTAAAAATCTAATTTGTGTAGTTCCATCTGTACCACTCCACAATTTATTCAGTTGTTTTAGTCTTGAAAGAGAAATAGATATTTGTCTTTTAATTTCTTTCATTGTGTCACCACTGTTCATCGTTTACATTGTCAGCCTCTTCTTCTGGTTCTGTTTGGTTGGTATGTCATTGCATGTTGTGGTATATTGTTAGTTGGTAGCCTAGTTATATGGCCGAACCATTTACATTGAGTATTCTTCTCAGGAATCTCATTTCCTTTGATGTAATTTTTCTGTTCTCTTTTTCTGTCATTGTCCAGGTTTGACATTGGTAGCATACATTTGGTAGGAAGACTGTGCTGTAGAGTGCTTTTTAGTGTCTACTGATACATGTTTATTCTTTAGTATTGGTATAATTTGTCCAATGAGTTAGTTTGCCTTATTGCATCTATCTTTGATCTCATCTTCTGATTTGCCATTTTATGATATTATACTTCCTAAGTACTTGAAGCTCTTTAGTTTCAGTGAATGTTCTTTTAGTTGAATCATGGTTGTTTTTTCTTTTTGGTTGTAGTCTTTACCTCTGTTTTACTGATGCTAATTTTTATGTTATGTTCCTTACACACTTCGTTTAGACTATGTATGTGGACTTGTAATTCTGCTTCTGGGTTTGCTATTAGTGCTTGGTCATCCACAAATAGGAGTTCTTTAATGGTGTAATTTGCCGTTGGTTCTTCTTCTGTGGTCTGTTCTTCATGTGGTGTTGTTGTGGTCTCTTGCTTGTTCCTTTACAAATGCTGTCTGTATAGGTTATGAACAAGAGGGGCGACAGGACACAACCTTGTCATACTCCAGATGTTATAGTGAAGGGTTCTGAGTATCCACCATTTGTTCTTACCATACATTTTCTGTTTTTGTATAAACTACTACATAAGTTTGTTAGATGTGCACTTACTCCATATCGTTTCTATCTACTCTATCAAATGCCTTTTCTTGGTCGACAAAGGCTAAAAGTTGACTGTTTAATTAAATTCCAGTGATCTTTCTATTAGTCGTCTGAGAGCAAAGATGGCATCTGTGCATCTTTTAGTTTTTCTAATCCAAGTTGTGGGGTTCAATTGCAGGTTGTAGTCTTCTCGAGAATTTTGCAAAATATTTTTCCAGTATGCCTCAAAGAAAATGTCTCCAGATCTTTTTTCCCTATACAGTGAAAATATTTTCAGAATTGTAGAAGATATAAATGAAATCAGCATTGGAGGACGAAACATCAATAACATTAGTGATGCAGTATTGATTGCAGACAATGAGCAGGATCTGCAACAGTTAGTAGATGCGGTTGTTGCACACAGTGGACAACTGGGATTAGAATTAAATTGTAAAAAAGACACAGATTATGGTCGTCACTTGGAAAAACGAAATACCACAATGTAATATACAAGTAAATGGGAATATTCTTCAACAAATGAATCGGTACAATTATCTCAGAACAGTCATAACATCTGATGGGAGATGCCTTGGAGAGATTAGAACAAGAATCGCCATGGCGAAAGTAACCTTTAGCAAGATGAAAAACATACTAACCAATAAAAAGATGTCAATTGAAATGAGAAAAAGAGTGTTGAGGTGTTACATAGAGCCTGTTCTTTTGTATGGATATGAAACTTGGACAAAGAGTAGTCAAGCTGAAAAACATCTGATGGCTGCAGAAATGTGGTTTCTGAGGAAAATGCAAAGAATACCATGGACAGACAGAATAACCAATGACCAAATGAAAATCGTAAATTGATTAGAGAAATTAGACATAGACAGTCAAAATTTTTTGGACATGTTATGAGAAGAAATGGATTGGAGAACTTAGTTACAACTGGCAAGATTGATGGGAACAGACCAAGGGGAAGACCGAGAAGTAAATACCTGGATGGCTTGGCCACATGGCATGGTCGAGACAGGAACATTGAGCTGATCCACGACTCTGGTGATCGAGTGAAATGGCGAGTCATGACCGCCCACACTTTCTGGCATGGCACATGATTGATTGATTGATTGATAGATGACTCAAAAGGGAAATGCCTCTGTATTGCGTGCAGTCTCATTTATTGCCATTGTTTTTCCAAATTGGGATAATTGTGGCGCTTCCCCAGTCTCGTGGTTTCTTATGTTTGTCAACAGCTGCCCTGGGGTGAAGAGAACAGGCTATCACATTTATCTATGAATATATATATATATATATATATATATATATATATATATATATATATATATATATATATATATATATATATATATATATATATATCGGGATGACTTCAGATCTGGGATTGGGATAATTTCAGTCTATGACCCCACCAGTCTTCAGATAACTATCTCTCACAACCGACCAAGGGATGTTACCCTTTCAAACATCATCCTGAACAAATGACGCAACTCTGGTATCTCCAAACTCAACAATAAAAGTGTATTGTACAAAAGAGTGAAGATAATGTGGATGTAGTTCAAATCTGTCTGTTGTGAGCTACTCGCTACAAGACAAATTTATTTGAGGCAGCCACATGAAGGTCATCACTGTACAAATGTCAGAGTTCCACATAAGAAGGGAATGTCACTTATCTTCTCAGTGTAGATCCTCAGTCTTTGACCAGATATCACCTCCTCCGAGTTGACATCAAGTTAGGACAATGACACAAGGACACTTGAGCATGTGTCTAAATAATATTCATAAAGCTCATCCACATCCGATCACGTAGATGCCTCCATAATAGGTCTAATTATAGTAGCACAGTTTCTCAGTTAAAGTTCACAGAAGTTCATAGTTCATTGCTAGAGTTCCATTAGACTAAGAGTCACCATCAAAAACCAAAGTTCGGGTGAACCAAGTGTTTCTTGATATATCACACAGTTGTTGGGTAGTCGGGTAGGTACTAAGTGTGGCACAGCTGGACGATTACACAAACCATACTTGCCCAGCAGCCTTCGTTGTAAATGGTGGATGACTTATCCTGGATCTGCTCTGAGGGCATAGAAGACTGACCGGGTGATAGATAGTAGGTTCAGCTCACGTCAGGTTGTCTGTCCAGACTGTTGATGTTGACACAGAATGATGGTTTTACTGACTGTCCATCACTCCTCTCCGGAAGGTAGAATCTGGCAACATGACACAGACAACCTTGTGAGAATCACATGATCATGACCTACCATATGGGGATACACTGTATCTCTGTACTCAGAGAGTGAATCACCTCCCCAAAAAGTGGTGGTTGTTCAATTACAGGCCATGCCTCAGGGTCAGAGGAAGAATAAGGTCTGGGGTCCGACAAGCAGCCAAATAGACCATTTGTTTCCCTGGACTGGTGATAGAGTGAACCCACGGTGAGTGGTCATGAGTGTCTGTGCCCCAGTTTCCCAGAGGAAGTCTTCTAATGACATACAGGGTTAGAGGGTCTACAGTACCCATAGGCAAGATGGCCCTGAAGGAGGACCTTTGGCAAAACCCCCTTTCAGCTCCTCCCAGGTAGTCCTGCTTTCCCCAGTTCATCACCCCTGTAACCATCAGAACATGTCTGCCGTATCATTCCTCCTTCTTGCCCCTCCCCGTTGTCCTCCTCACAGGAACACACTATGGATTAGGATGGTAGTCCGTTAAGGAAACTTAGAACAAAGTGTATGAGGAAGGCAAAGAAAAACCAGTGGTCCCCCCATCAACAGATGTGAACTTCGACACACGTAGGATCGTTCAAATGACCTCCTATTTGATAGAGGACATTCCCACGAGATTCGTCTTGTCCGGCCGATTCGCCCGATATCTTACACGATAGCTTTTAGTTACGCCATCACCGACTTCCGTTTTTTTTTTACTACGCCAAAGTCAAAGGCAGCCCAGTAGTGCACGTATATTGTTAAAACCGTCAAGCCAATCCTATTTTCTCCCCAAACCATTTCTGACAGGCAAGACTATGCGTTCTATACCTGTACTTTTTTACAGCAGTTCAGACTGTTGGCTACAGGCCAGGAATTGGGTCATGTAAACAAGCCTGTTCCGTTAGGAGAATTTGACAGGCCCGCCCTTGACCCCTGCGACAGCCGCTGCATGCACTATGCAACATTGTGTGATCGGGCTTTTGACACGAACCAATTCAAAAATTGCAGCACTCTTACCTTTTCATTCAGTACGCAGTTAGAAGTATGGAGCCTTGTCCAATCTGGGGGTGTTATGTCTACAGTCTTCAGACCGTATGTTTACACTGGCACTATTCCTTCATCTTACTGCAGCCAGACAGAAGTTCTTGCCAGCTCGGCTAGAACACCAATCTTCTCCCTCTGTTCTAGTCAGGTTATTGCGACTGCGCAATTAAAACATGACTTCCGGTATCCTCATCTCTCGAATCTTCCCGAGTCCAAGGGCATAGTCCTTCACTCTCTTAGGGGTAATATTTTTGGATTATCTCCCTTTGACCGAAAAGTTGCTGTAGGCCGAGAGATAGTGTGTGTCTGGCAAATCCCTGGCATCTCCTGGTCGCATCCTACGGGCTTTTTTGGTGTGACATAGGCCCCCTCTTAAGAGAGTTGACCGCGTCAACTCTTGCCTCCTTGAGGTTCGATCCAGGTGATCTACTCCTCTTCTTCAGGGACCGGATGCCTAGACAGAAAATCAGCTCCAACATTCTCCTTGCCAGGAATGTACTCCACTGTAAAGTGGTAGGGCTGAAGCAACAACGAGCAACGCATCAAACGCGCATTGAGCTTCTGGGAGGTGGCCAGGAACATCAAGGGTTGATGGTCTGACTGGACACTAAACGGAACCCCATACAAATAGGGAAGGAATTTTTGCATGGCCCATACAAGTGACAAACATTCTCTTTCGACGGTCGAATAATGCCTTTTGGCTGTCAGAAGTATTTGACTTGCGTATGCCACCGGCCGCAACATGGAAGCATCTTCCCTCCCCTCCTGCAACAAAGCTGCACCAATTCCGATCCCACACGCATCCATTCTTAACACGAAGGGTTTGGAAAGGTCGGGGAGTTGTAAAACAGGTCTGCTTACCAAGGCCTCTTTCAACTGACTGTATGCACCCTCGCAATCGGGCGTCCACACAATTGGATCTGGGGATCCCTTTTCCAAGGTTTCCGTTAACGGAGCCGTCAGTTCGTTGAGATGTGGGATGAACTTTTGGTAAAACCCACACAACGAGAGGAAGGAGCGAACGTCCTTCGTCTTTGGCCTTGGAGCACGTCGGACCTTTTCGAGGTTCTTCTCTGGGACAATTTTTCCTGGGGTGATGGTGTGCCCGAGAAATTCAAGCGTCTGGTAACCAACCATGCACTTGGTTGGGCGAGTAGTGAGCCCCACCTCCCGGAGCCTAGTAAAGACCCTCTCTAAAGACTTCAAGTGGTCATCCAAGTTGTCACTGGCGATCAGTATATCGTCCATGAACGGAATAATGGACGGATCCTGTAAGGGATCAAGCAAGACCCTCATCATGCGAGTAAACACACTAGGTGCATTGCTGATTCCAAAGGGCATGACCTTGAACTCGTAGTGCCCACTAGGAGTACTGAAAGCCAGCAGGGGTCGGACCTCCGGTTTGACTGGGATCTGATAATACCCCCTACTCAGATCCACTTTGGAGAAGTACCTAGCATGGTGGAGCCTAGCGAATAACTGGGTTGGATTCGGTAAGGGTTCCACCTGAGACCGGGTGTGACTGTTCAGGAGTCGATAATCTATACACAACCAGTGCTCTCCACTTGGTTTATGTAGCAGAACCACCCCCGCATTATAGGGTGATGTGGATGGCGCAATCACGTCATACTTCAGCAGTTTTTGTATTTCCTCTTCCAGGGCTCTCTCTTTAGAGAATGGCACTGGGTAAATCTTTTGGCGGACAGGATCTTGTGTGGTCAAGGTCATATCGAACTCGACCAACCCCGTCCGGCCGGGTTTATCAGTCAGTAACTGCTTATGGGACTCCAAGACTTGGGCTATCTTTTCTCTCTCTTGGGGAGTCAGATCAGAGTTCACTTGCACATCCCGATAGGTTTCTTGGTGCACTAGTGGATACTCCCGGCCCTCGTGGGGTCCTGTTTCAGTCTCAACGGTGATTGCCATCGCCATTAGGTGAGCTGCTTTGTCACCGGGTCTTTCCTCGTACTTCAGGAGATTAATATGGAAAATCTTCGACTTTTTCCAGATCCGGATCTGATAGTTGGTTCTGGATACCACCCTTTCCACGGATAATGGTCCTTGCCATCCTATCTCCAGTTTGTTGGTTCCCGTTGGGAGTAGCAACAAGACTTTGTCTCCGACCTCGAGAGATCTATCCTTAGACTTGCGGTTGTAGTATGCCACATATCTTTTTCTGGCCTTTCGTAAGTTCTGAGTCGCCAGAGCCCAGCCCGTGTGAAGCTTTTCTTTCAGCTCCTCCACATATTTATAAGAGGAGATCACTTCTTCTGACGTTCCCTCCTCAGTCCAACTCCTCAGCAAAGCCTCCAATGGTCCCTTGATTGGTCGACCAAACAGCAGAGTAGCTGGTGGTAGTCTGTCGAGCCATGAGGCACTTCCCGATAGGCGAAAAGTGCTGCTGGGATGTATTCATCCCACCTATCAGGTTTTGTGTGTGCAAGTTTTCGGAGCATCGTCATCAACGTTCTGTTGAATCGCTCAACTTGTCCATTGGCTTGAGGGTGGTAAGGGCTGGTGTGAATGTGGTTGGAGTGGAATACCCTAAATACCTCCTCCATGAGTTTCCCACAAAACTGGGACCCATTGTCGGTCAGAATCTGATTAGGGAAACCTAATCTGGTAAAGGCCTCCATCAGTACGTCAGCCACTCATTTCGAGTCAATGGTGGTCAGTTGTATAGCCTCACCCCACATCGTACAGCAATCCACCATTGTGAGGATGTACATGTTCCTCCTCCTAGTCCTAGGAAGAGGACCCATGATGTCGATGGCCACCCTCTCGAAAGAATTCATTATGGGCATTTCATAATGCACTGTCCAGTGTTTCGGTGCCATCCTCTGGCACTTGGGGCATTACTTCACATACCGACGCACATCGCCGGTCATTCCTGGCCAATAGTAATGGCAGGAAATTCGCTGCATGGTGGCGACAATACCCATATGCCCGCTAAACGAGATAGTATGCCCCATATGAAGAATTTGGTAACGGTAGGCCTCAGGACTACCATCTGACCATGTAGGTTGTCTCCCCTTCCGGCTGTCCGGTAGAACAGCCGATTCGTCATGTAGTACTTCCCCCATTTTGGTAGGTCAGCACGTCTCTGCAGCTTCTTGTAGCAAGGACGTAGGGTTTCATCCTCACTCTGGGCAGTTTGCAACTCCCCAGGAAAGGGGTTAGAGACTATTGCGTCTGCCTGATCAGTTCCCGTCTGGGAGCGAGTCTGAATGGCTCCCATGTGGATTGGCTCCCTGGGTATCCCCAGGAAGACATACCGGCAACCTAGGATGACGGGAAAGATGGGATCGGTCAATACAGTGGCCTTGATTGTGCCGGTGACATATCTTGACCGAATCTCCACTTGGCGATTGGCAGCTTCATGGCCACAGCACTCTTCATCGCAGGCTGTATCTCCATGGTCTCCCCTGTGAGTTGTTCTGGGTGTACCAGATTGTCGGCAATGACTGCCTCCCTGTCCAGGCCAGTGGCATAAAGACACTCAACTTGTTGGCCATTAACTTTTATCAGTTCAACTACAGGTGGCCTAACTTGGTCCAGAGTCTCTTCCTCGGCCTCGACCTTTTTGGTGGAGTCCACTTTTGGTTCCACTAGGCAGGCAGCGAGTTGGGAGTATTTTGGCTTTGATCTGCAGTCTTTGGTATTGTGCGTATTCAACCTGCAGTGTTTGCACCATCTTCCCTTCCAGAGTTTTTCGGGGAAGACTGCGGTGGGTTCTGGCTCCCCTCCTTCGACTCCTCTGGACTCTTGTCTGTGGATTTTTCACTAGATTCTACCTTCCGTGATTGAGAGTTTTTAGTTTCCTTTTTGTCTGTCTTGTCCTGACTTTTGGGATTTTGGGGAAGGATTTCACTAGCCTCCCCATGAACCTCGACAAATCGTTCGGATAGCTTAGTTACGACGTCCATTCGTTCCGCCCCTTGTTCTCCCAAGAAGGTCTTAAGAGGTTTCAACATATGTTTACGCATCTGGTCTACTATCATGAGCTCTTCGAGACTCTTGTAGTTAACTCTGAGCGAACCCAGCTAAATCCATCCATTTATGGAGGTAGGATTTCAGACGCAGACTGTAAGCGGCGAACACCTCACCCAGCTCTCCTTTCGTGGATCAAAACTTCTTCTGGTAAGTGTGCGACGTGACTTCAAAATGTTTGAGTGAATGCGGTCTTCAACTCATCATAGTTGTTCACGTGTTCGGGCGGCAAACGCGAATAGAAAGCGCCATATATCGTTCCAGGAGAGGGACTTCTGCTGAGTTCCCTCCTATGACACCCACTGCCCTTGCTGTGGCTGCTATACCACTTTCTGCACTCGCTTATCATCCTTGCCTTCACGAATCTCCTTGACTATCATGTCTCTGCACTGCCTGGCCGACACCTTTAACCACCATTGTATGTTGCTTTGGTAGCCAAAGCCTTGTCTTTTGGACTGGGTATATCCCATCACTGAAGAAAAAAATCTGCATTCTATCAAATGAAGAATGTTTTGTGCAATAAGTTATTGTCCTTGAAAGTTAGAAAAAGAGTTCTTTCATGTTACTTAGAGCAGGTCAGCATGGTCGAATGGATAAGAACGCGTGTTCTTAAACATCCGGTGTGCTGATGCCAAGGTTAGCGGTTCAACCCCTACACCGGACAGCTGGACTAAACTGTTGACCTGTCGTCTTTGACTTGGGGACGTAAATTACAAGTACCTCTGAAGTTGGAGTGGGTTTGCCTGATGGTGAGGGGCACTATTAATAGGGAAAGCTAATCCACATGCAAAATTCAGTCCATTACTACTATAAATGGTGTGTATGGACCACACTTGAGTTCAAAGCGGCCGAGCGCCAAAAAAAAAATGTTACCTAGAACCGGTTTTAACAAACGGCAACAAATCCTGGACAATTAGTAAACAGGCGAAAAAGTCCCTAGAAGCCTTGGAGATATGGATGTATAAAAGAATGCTGAAAATTAATTGGACTGCAAAATGAGCAATCAGGGCATTTTAAGGGAAGCTGAGTAACTAAGACAACTTATTACAAACACCAGAAAGAGGCTGTCATCGTTTTTTTTTTTTGCCACATTATGAGAAGACAAAAACTGGAACATATGACAACTGGAAAGATTTGTGGAAAGAGAGATAGAGGAAGGCAGCATGAGAAGATTCTTAACAGTCTTTTGTCATGACACGAAAGGGAGTGAACACTCAAATTGATCCACAATGTCAGAGATTTTTTTTTTTTTTTCGCTCACTCGCTCTGAACTCAAGTCCATACACACTATTTATAGTAGTGTTGAATTAAATTTTGCGTGTGGGTTAGCTTTCCATATTAACAGTGTCCTTTGACATCAGCCGAACTCACTCCGACTTCAGAGGTAGTCAGAGATTATAATTTGTGGATAGGCATGATCGCCCACGCCAGCCAGCAAGGCACTGGATGATGATGAAGAGGTTTTTTTTCTGGACAATCTGCCGAATCCAGTCTTCACATGCTGGGTGGCCATACCCTAGCTCACCGATTTGTTATAACCAGAATAATTAGCCTCTCCTGGTAGTCAGTTTGTCAAAACCTTTGCCCAGAGAGTGTACGTACATATGTGCACAGAGAGAGAGAGAGAGAAAGCGAGAGGTGAGAGCTGGCATCAAATCTTCATCTGACTGTACTCACGCCATTGCCCACCATAACATCCTAACTGTTACACCAGTAGACCTGCTGTTGACAATCTTATACTGTGCATTAATCCATCTCCTGTGTATAATTTACCTTAATGCATTGGCAAGTAGTTGTTAGTGTTTAAGGCTATCCTGCATGGTATTTTAGTCCTATTTTAATCCTATAGGGTTGGCCGGAAAAACGTAAAGTGCTTAACCTAATAGTTTCCTATATAAGATGTGATGTATTCCCATTTTTAGTCATTAATTACTAATTCTCAACACCAGCATAGGTTCAGTTATGTTTAGCAATCTAATTCATGTAATTCACACTATTATTCAATATTTTCAATTAGATGTTGGTAGCTCTGTTGACTCAGAGAACGTGTGTGTAATATGTGCCTGGCAAAAGCCCGCTTATCCTGTCAGATGCTGTGGTAAATATTTGTGTCATTCCTGTGAACAAAGAATATCAATCTGCCCCTATTGCCGCGCATTTTGGAGGGTTTCACTTGGCGACCAGCCACCAGGCACCATGTCAGTTTCTACTAAAAATGATCATGCTGATGGCTATGAAAACACCAGTGTCTGGGAAATTAACTATTCATTTCCTCCTGGACTACAAAAGGTAAGTCAGAATTGTAAACAGTATACATTCCTATAAAAATTTATATGGATACATTTCTGCCATTTCGTTTATATGTTGACTTTGTTGATGATTATCCCATGACATTGTAATTTAGCACCAATTGTCATCATCCTGTCACTAGTTTAATTTACCTTTTGAATAACGAAGACACAAACAGTAGATTGTATGATTTATTGCCTGGCATATTTAGCTGCATCTTGTCAGGTACATACTGCAGAATTCACACAACATAGAGTAAAATAACTAGATACATCCTTCAAGCTGAAATATACACGTTCGCACAGTAATGTCAGTTGTCTACCATGGTAATTTTAAACTGACCAACATGTCTTTCTGTGTAAAAAAAACTGGCCTATGTAGATTAATCATTATGGCTTCTGCAAACTTTAACAAGCGACTGTTTTGTGTGTTGAACAACACGCGAACACAGTCTCTATTAATCACATGGCCGCTTTCCAACACGTGCCTGGCAATCGATTAAGCGGTAAATTTCCGGTGTGTCAGCCTCCCTAGGCTCCAATTGCCTATGTGTAGTATCTTGTCAATCCAGTTAGGTATGTGTTCAGCCACTCTGTTGTTCAACTGCCGCTCTGTTCTGCCGATGTAGGTAGACTGGCACCTGCACGTGAATATTCATCATATATTGCGTAATCCCACAGAAAAATTGTTTTGCCAAAAGTAAATACATGTTTATAATCTTTCTTTGTTACAATATGACATCACAGATCTATATTTTATCGTAGAGTTGTCACATGATAAATTTACTATTCATCTTAAAAATGTCTCCATGTTTGCCAGTATGGCTATTTCCTTTACCAGATGCCAGCTGGTGCTCCTACGGCAATCAACCACTCACTGTGTTCTCTCCAGGTGCTAGTAGTTACTCTTAAACTGTAATCATGCAATCTGTGATCTTGATAGGTGTAATAATAATGCATATACTCTTTTTGTCAGTGATGTCTTTTAGTGGTGTTACTTGCACAGACACAGCAGATGTTTTTCTGTGTTCAGTATTAGTCAGCTCATTGTCAGGCCTTTGTCAGATATGACCGAGCTACCATATGACAGTAGACGGTACTACCTGCTTTCTGTCAGCACCGAATGTTGGGCGGCGCTTACCGAACCTGACACCCCACATTGTGCCAACGGCTATGGGCGGAAGAGCACAATAAGGAGGGTACAAGCTTTATCCTGGTGCGAGGAAATGCAACCTAAAGACAAAATGTCATGGCAGGGCAGACCAGGCCCTAAGCCTTGGTTGGGAGCTGGTCTAGGATTGAAGCTTCGACAGGCGGACAGTTAGAGCATTGCTTTGCTAATCCGGCAGCTTCTGTAGCTTGTCTTGTTCCAGATGTATTGGTATTACCATTCCTCTGGAGTGAACTAGGCAGGCCGAGAGAGGGATCATGCTGCATGGGCAAAACATGGTCTCTATATTTTAGCCCAGGCTTTGTGCTATGGAGAGGTATAACTCCATCCCTGGTCTTAACCGGTCTCGGAATCAAAGCGAGAGGTAGCAGTTATGGGTTATAAGTCCTAGTCAATTGGCATAGACATGGGGCACCACGGGTTGCCTCTAATGGTGAGAGACACCTACAGGTGTCACTGATCAGCTACCGCCCACCTCACGCTGGGCAGCCCCCAGCCAATTGGGTGCTGATCTGCCACAGCCTGCTTGCTTCAATGGGTGCTTGGGGCTAGGACAAAATCTGAATCACAGGCTGTTAAACCAATGCACCAGGCACTAATAAAAATAAAAACAGAAATCAAAAGCCACGGCTTGCAACCTGGAACATGAGAACCATGTGTCCAGGATTGTCCACTGACCTGACAAATATTGACGATGTAAGAAAAACAGTTGTGATTGATGCCGAACTCAATCGTCTTAACATTGATATTGCTGGCCTGCAGGAGACTCGCCTCGCTGAGGAAGGGTTACCCAGGGATAATAAATAGTCTTTCATTACCTCCAGCTCATCATCATCATCAAGTGCCGTGCCGGCTGGCGTAGGCGTTCATGGCTCTCCATAGATCTCGGTCTTTGGTTTTCTGGATCAACTCTGCTGCTGATATTCCTCCATGCCACCGTCTCAATCCATCCAGCATCACTTCTCTTGGTCTACCTCTGCCTCTCTTCCCCTCAATCTTTCCAGTTGTTACGATGTTCTCCAATGCCTCTCTTCTCATCACATGATCGAGGAAAGCTGTTTGTCTCTGTCTTATTGTTGTATATAATGTTCTAGTTTCGTTAGCCTGTTTCAGGCAGTCGTCGTTAGTTACTCTGGCAGTCCAAGGAATTCGCAACATTCGTCTTAAAATCCACATCTCTGTTGCTTCTAATTTCTTCTTAATTTGTTCATTTACATTTTTTTGGAAGGGTAGAGGGCAGGCAGAAACAGAAAAAAAGGCAACATGGTGTGATCTTTGCAGTGAAGAATTCGCTACTGGGAATAATTGCCTCCAGCTGGAGGTAATGAAAGACTATTATCCCTGTGCTTGGCAACCGCTTGTGGTTTTTCCACCATTATCACTGCTTATGCACCGACACTCGCTTCCTCTGATGATGTGAAGGATTCGTTCTATGAGGAGCTAGACTCTGTGATCAAGGCAGTTCCAAAATCCGACTACATTTATATGCTCGTTGATTTCAATGCTCATGTGGGCAAGGATTCAAGTTCATGGCCAGTGTGCCTTGAAAAATACAACATCGGTCGCATGAATGAAAATGGGCAAAGGCTGTTGGAGCATTGCACCAGAAATTACCTATATATTACAAACTCCTTCTTTAAAACAAAAGAGCTGCATAAGGTCACATGGAAACATCCAAGATCCAGCCATTGGCATCAGCTGGACTTCATCATCACATGGAGACAACATCTGAACCAAACATCATTAACTCAAAGTTACCACAGTGCTGACTGTGATACGGATCTTTCTTTGGTTGTTGCAAGAGTTAGACTGAGACCAAAGAGAATCTACACAGCTAAACACAAATATAGCCCTAGGATTAATGTTAGTAACACCCTCGATCTTGATGAGTGCTTTTAGTTCCAACAGCAACTTGAAGACGCTTTCACTGATACATCAGAAATTTGTACAGCAAGTGAAAAGTGGGGTAAACTTAAGGAAACTCTTTATAAAACAGTGGTAGAGGTTTACAGCACTGTGGATCATAAGAGGCAGGACTGGTTTGCGGCAAATAGCCAGACACTGCAGCCCTTGATTGATAAAAAGAAGAAAGCTCTCTTAAGAAACAAGGAAAGAACAACATGTAAAACTCTCAGTGAGCTGAAGCAAGCAAGGAAGGGTGTGCAAAAGGCTGCCAGGCAGTGTGCAAATGACTATTGGATCAAGTTATGCGAGTCCATTTAAAATGCAAGTGATAAGGGAAACATCAGAAGCATGTATGAAGGGATAAAGAAAGCCTGTGGTCCAATGATTAAAAGAGAAGTGCATCACTGTAACCTTGACTGGAGAAATCATCACTGAAAAGAAACAGCAGATGGATAGATGGGTAGAGCACTATATGGAGCTTTACTCAAGTGAGACCAAATTAGCGGATGATGCCCTCAACGCCATAGAGGCCCTGCCAACTCTTGACCACCTGTTCACACTTCCGACCTTAAGAGAAGTTAAGTGTGCTATAAATGAACTTGCATCTGGCAAGGCTCCAGGTAAGGATGGAATTTCAATAGAGGTTATCAGGAGTGGGCAAGACACACTCACTCTACAGATCCATCAGCTAATAGAGCTATGCTGGCGAGAAGGACAAGTCCCACAGGATTTCAAAGACTCAAGCACCATAACATTGTACAAGAACAAGGGCGATCGGAGCGACTGCAACAACTATAGGGGTATCTCACTTCTGTGTATTGTTGGAAAAGTATTTGCCAGAATTGTTCTGCGCAGACTTCAAGTCCTAGGAGATCAAGTCTACCCCGAATCACAGTGAGGCTTCTGACAGAACCGGTCTACTATTGATATGATATTCTCATTGCGACAAATGCAAGAAAAATGCAGTGAACAGAATCAGCCATTGTTTATTGCCTTCATCGACGTCACAAAGGCATTTGATTTGGTCAGTTGTGAGGGTCTGTTCAAGGCACTAAAGAAGATTGGCTCCCCACCAACTCTTCTGTCCATTGTGGAATCATTCCACACAAGCATGAAGGGTATAATCAAGTTTGATGGTGCAACTTCTGAAGAATTTGAAATCAAGAGTGGAGTTAAGCAAGGTTGTGTACTAGCTCCCACCCTCTTTGGAATATACTTTTCACTTCTACTGAAATATGCCTTTCGTGATCAGGATGGTGATATATACATTCACTCACGCTTAGATGACAGCCTCTACAATGCTCAGAGATTGAAGGCCAAGACCAAAATTTGGAGGGTACAGATCGGAGAGTTCCTTTTTGCAGATGATGCTGCAGTTATGACCCACTCTGAGGAAGAATTACAACATCTACTATCTGCATTCTCCAATGCTTGTTCTGAATTTGGTTTAACAATTAGCAAAATGAAGACACAGATTATGTCACAAGGTGCACATGGGGTACCATCAATCATTATTGATGACGCCGAACTGGAGATAGTAGACCATTTTACATAGGATCAAAGGTAAATAGCAAATTATCCCTAGATCAGGACATCAACATCAGGATCGGTAAGACAGCAACAACAATGAACAGGTTAAGAAAAAGAGTCTGGGAGAACAGGAAGCTTACTGTCAAAACAAAAGTCCATGTCTATCAAGCCTGTGTCCTTAGTACTCCTCTTTATGGCAGTGAAGCCTGGACAACTTACTCACACCAAGAGAAACGTTTAAACAGCTTTCATATGCAGTGTCTGTGAAGAATACTTGGTATTAAGTGGCAAGACAAAATCACAAATACTGAAGTATTGGAAAGATCAGGATGTGTGACGGTGTATTCCATGCTCAGTCTTCGTAGACTTAGATGGATAGTACACGTTAGGATGATGATGATGATAGAATATCAAAGGACATCTTTTTTGATGATTTACAGGTGGGTAAGTGATCTCAGGGTCGGCCTCTACTGCGATACAAAGATGTGTGTAAGCGGGACATGATTGATACAGGCATTGATAATGCACATTGGGAGCAAGTCGCCGCTGAACGTGTTGCATGGAGTGCAAATATCAGAAATGGAATAAAGACAAAGGAGAAAATGATTGCAGATAAGTCACACACTGAGCATGTGAGACAGATGGTGCATGATGGTGAAAATGACCATGTGTTGACATGAATCCACTGTGTACGAACATTAACAGTGCGAATTGACCTTAACAGACACATTCGCCACCACCATGGGTTGTAGCTATTATGCCTTTTTGAAGCACAATGTAACAAACTATCGTCTGTCAAGATGACAAGGTGCCAATATTAGTCAGTTAGTTAGATATAGTAGCATATCCTTTACAGGAAGTCACAGTCAACACCAACATTGTTTGCTTTTGTGATCTCTTGGCAAGTTTACGTTCAGTATGCGGGATACAAACTGACTGGAAAGATCAATGGTAGGAGTTGCAGACAGAGAAATTATCATGCTTGATGGACAGAAATGGCATGGAAGAACTGCTAAAGAATAATATAATTAATGAAAAGCCTAAGTTGTATGACGTCGGACATGAATTTTGAATTACATATGACACTGATATTCAATATTATTATTATTCATAATATTATTATCGTTGAAATTGAATAATTCTGAATATTGATTTGTTTGGTTATTTCGGGATTTAAGGTTTGAAGATTGAGCATCAATAGTACAAATCCCTGACTGGACCCAGGATCACACTCTGGATCACTGGCGTGTGAGTAACTACTTGACCATACGGCTGTTGTGCCATGCCAGATCGAGATGACCTGATCATTCGGGGGCCACATCGATTGACGGATGTCAGTCGCGGCGATCTGTGAAACTTTGAGCTATAGCCTTCCATGGGTGACGTTGGGCATTTTAGTATGACAATTTGATCACATCTAGCATGAGCCGCGTGGTTTCATTCCCACCTCACACGCCAGTGATCTGGAGTTCGATCCCGGGTCCAGTCAGGGATATGCACTACTGACGAGTTCAAATGAGAGTGAAGCTCGAGTCTAGTGCTTCCAATCCGACATGGACAAGACCCGAGGTTCGTACTGAAATGCGATCAGTGTTGCCAACCAGTACTCGGTAGTCAGTAGTGAATTCTGAATACAAATTCACTCGAATTGAATTACACCAAGGATCGAGATCGTGGTGTGTTTGAACCGTTACACCTGATGGCAGAGCACGTGATTATGTTATTTACTAGATCAATATTTAGTCAGCTACAGTCATTAATTATCAAATGAATTGCATGCCCTCATGTTATTTAGGTTGTCAAAGAATGTTATACAGCCTTTTACATCTGTTAGGAACATCACCCACATCCAGGAAAAACATACATAGGCATGATCCGTAGAGCCTTTTTACCTATTAATGAAGATGGCTGGTATGTGTTGAAACTTCTGCGGCTTGCATTTCTGAGAAAGCTGACTTTCACTATCGGCCGTTCCTTAACCATGAACAGAGAAGATTCAATCATTTGGAATGATATTCATCACAAAACTAATCTTCATGGTGGACCGTGAGTAATTAATCTTTAAGTCTGTAGAAATTGTAAAGTTATCTATAAAGGAATATTGTTTTTATTTACTTCAGCTACATTTTCATTGGAACCATGGTGGCATATTGATTATTGCGCTTACCTGCCAAGACAGCAGTCTAGGTTCAAACCCCTGCAGAGACACAATTATTTTTTCTGAACTGTATGGCAAGATCAGAAATTGAGACTTATCAACAGTTAGATTCACTGTTGATGAAAATTATCATGGCCATTCTCCATGCTGGAAATATTTTAGAAGTCTGTTCACGTATAGTGCGAAAATGAAGAAATTGAAATAAGAGTTCACGATAAAAAGATAGTAATGTACTAGCTATCACCATTGCTAAATTTAAAACTTCCTGCTGAATAAAAAACAATAAATGGTCAAAAGCATTTTCATAACAACTCTTTGGTATCAATGTCAAACAGTGACTCTAAACTAAGTTAGTTGCACATCCTTTACAGGACATAGCAGTCAACCCCATCATGTTTTTGGCTGTTTGTGATCTCCTGGCAAGCCCATGTTCTGTAGTTTGCCATTGCTTTCTGAATGACCGGCACCCATACCATTTTATAAAAATACCCAACGCAAGGCGATTTGCTGCTGCCAAATTGCCCGCTGCTGTGTTTGGAATATGGTATGCAGGACCACGAACTGCGTCCATAACCCCCTTGCCACGGAGCCGGTTCACGTATGGTGTGAAAATAAAGACATTGAAATAAGAGTTCGCAATAAAAAAGACAGTAATGTACCAGTTATCATCATTGCTAAATTTAAAACTTCCTGCTCAAGATAAAACAACAAATGGTCAAAACCATTTTCATAACAATTCAAACATTGACTTTAAGCATAGAGTAAAATTGAAAGGTTGCATAATTAATTAGATATAGGCAAATATTTAGAAATTGACAAACAGACAAGTAGAAAATATACAGACTGAGAGATTACATTTCGTTGGTTAGTTGGCTGTTAAATATAGATAGATAGACAAAGAGATAGTTATATAGAAACATTGTTACATAGAAACATTGTTACATTGAACAACATGCTTTGTCATTTCATGCAATGAACATTGTTAATATTAAAAGCTATCAGAATTACATGCAGTTAAAAATTCTTATTTACTGGAGCTTTTTTTCCACCTTTGTTCTTCTCTACAGATATGGATACCCAGACCCAAATTATTTGTTTAACGTTACACAAGAGCTGGCCAGGAAAGGAGTGACTTTTAATACAGTATTAGAACATGAGAGATATGACCTTGACCAGTTTGTACAATGCGTTGAAAAATATGGATGGTTTATTGATATTCACCCAAAGTGACCATGTAGCATTGAATTTTTTTTACACAACTGTGACTTTATTATGAATATTTGACCAGTTTTATTGCTTGCCTTTCTTGTCCCGTTTTGTTTTTGTGTTTTTATGCTATTCAACTTTTGATTACAAGAGCTTAGTGACTGTTCCATTACATCAGCAAAATGAAAAGCTGGCCTTTACAATGCAGTCACAATGAAACAGATTTGTTACTGGACGTTTGTCGATTATATTGGGGGTGTATTGGGTTAGATTAAAATATTTTAATATATCTTTGCAGGACGTTGACATTAGGTTGGTTTTTCTAGGCAATTTTACATTCAGTACTTTGCCATTGCCGGTCTCCCTGGCCGAGGGGTTAGCAGCTTTCTCTGTAACCCCGAATACTCTCGTGGTTGATGTGAGTGCATGAGAATTGGAAGCGGTTCAAGTCGCGCCAATGACTTATGAGAGTATGGAGCCGGTCTCTCAGAAAGCAGTGGCAAACTACTGAGCATAATCTTGCCAAGAAATCAACAATCATCTGAAAGATGCTGATGTTGACAGCGATGTCCTGTAAAGGATATGCAAAACATTTCAGTTTGCCATTGCGTTCTGAACAAGAAATCAGTGTTTACATCCAACTGACCTGTGTAAGGAATGAACCCACTACTCTTCCATCAGAACACATAAAGTTTCAGAGAGAGCACTCTTAACCTTTCAGCCACATTGACCTCCAGATTAGATTAGGGGTTATTAGATTAGGAGTTGATTAGATCAGATTAGGGGCTCGCTTATTAGATTACATCAGGTGCTCAAAACCAATGTTGTGCAGGCAGAAAGATTCGGTAGGGAATCTGTGATTACAAATGCTCCACATTAAAATAGTATAAATGACAATGTGCATTGTGTAGTTCAGCCTGTAAATGGATTCATCTGTTCAGTTTACATGTCTCTGACATATGCACCTGATGAGATGCAGTAAAATATGCCAGGCGACACAGTGCATAAGCTGTTTATGGCTTATTTGTTAAATATATATATATATCATCATCATCATCAAGTGCCCTGCCAGCTGGCGTAGGCGTTCATGGCTCTCCACATATCTCGGTCTTTGGTGTTCTGGATCAACACTGCTGATGATATTCCTCCATGCCACCGTCTCAATCCATCCAGCATCATTTCTCTTGGTCTGCCTCTCTTCCCCTCGATCTTTCCAGTTGTCACAATGTTCTCCATTGCCTCTCTTCTCATCACATGACCAAAGAAAGCTGTTTGTCTCTTTCTTATTGTGTATATAGTGTTCTAGTTTCATTAGGCTCTTTCAGGCAGTCGTTGTTAGTTACTCTGGCAGTCCAAGGAATTCACAACATTCGTCTTAAAAACCACATCTATGTTGCTTCCAAGTTCTTCCTAATTTGTTCATTTACATTCCAAGATTCGCTGCCATACAGCAAAACTGGTTCTATATAGCATTTTAGCACTCTCTTTCTTACATTCATTGATAGCGACTTATTGCTTAATATTCTCTTCATTTTCTGAAATGCGGCTTTTGCCTGCCCTAGTCTGCTCTTAATCTTTGTTGTACATCTTCCATCTGATGTTATAAGTACCCCTAGGTATTTAAAATTATCCACTTGTTTGAGAATTTCCCCTTCTATTTCTATGTCACATTTTGGTGTCACCTTTTTCTTTGATATCACCATTGTTACTGTTTTCTTGATATTCATGGAGAGTCCTCTCTGTGCACTCTCTGATACTACAATGTCCAATAATTGTTGTAGGTCTATTGCATTATCCGCCACCAATACTGTGTCATCTGCATAGCGTATAATGTTTATATTATATCCTCCGATTAGTATTCCTGACTTTTCTTTGATCTCTTTCATTATTACTTCGCTATATAGGGAGAAGAGATCGCTTGACAAGACACACCCCTGTCATGCTCCTAGCTTTATCAGTTCGTAACTACCCTCTTTATTTCCCATTTTAATTGCTGCTACTTGGTTCCAGTATATATTCTTTATTATTCTTAAATCTTTCCCATCAATGTTGATAACTTCCAACATTTTAATCAGCTCATCATGTTTTACTTTATCAAATGCCTTAGTATAATCTATGAAGCATAAATATATGTCTCTCTGTTTCTCTATTGACCTTTCTATTAGTGTTCGTAATATATATTTTGCCACTCTCAGCTTCCTTGATGATGAATACCCACAGGGTCTCTGGATCCGAGTCTACACAGATGGGTCAGCACAAAATGCTGTTCGAAATGGAGGAGCGGGAGTATATATAGAATACCCAAATAATACTAGGGACACGGCTAGGGACAGGAAAGTAGTGCCATAGCTATGATGCTGAAATTGAGGCAATCAAGATAGCAATAGAGAAATTACAAAATACTAGCCAGGTAGACAACCTGTTGTGATATTGACAGATGCAAAATCCGTAATAGAGGCGCTCCGGTTTAGGAAATTGCCAGTTCTAAGGACACTACTTTCTGAACTTAGCACTGTGGAGTACCCGGAAACAACAGAACTGATCGATTGGCTAAGGAAAAAGCAAAAGAAGAACAGCCTGATTTGCCCATTACATACCACCAAAAGAAGAGAATGATCAAATCAGTCAGAAGTCCACCAAACCCGACTCAAGACGACTACCACGTTATGGACAGACCAGAGCAGGTCATTATTCTGCCCCTCAGAACAGGACACAATAGATTACGCAACCACATGTATACAAAATTAAAGATTGGTGACTCAGCCATGTGCACATGTGGTTTGGCGTCGCAGACAGCAGAGCACATACTCTAGGATTGCCCAAACTACAACATATCCAGGCGAACCTTCTGGCCTAGAGAGACAACAGTGGAAGATAAACTCTATGGACCGCTGAGTGAACTAAAAAAGACTGTTAGATTCATACAAGAGACAACATTGCAGTTATAGTCATATTTCAGGCGAACGAAAGAAGAAGAAGAATATACATTGCATTGTTTGTACCCTTTCCTTCCATAAAACCATACTGTTCTTCACTAATTTCCATTTTTATTTTCTTTCTTGTTCTTCTCATTATAATTCTGAGTAGAAGCTTAGTGACATGGTGTATGAGGTTAATTGTACGAAAATCTTCGCATTCAGTTGCTCCTGGTCTCTTTGGTATTGCTATAAATACAGATTTCAGCATATCGCTCTGTTAATACCCACTGTTGTAAATATTATTCAGCATTTTGGTTAAAATATCTACCCCAAATTCTCCCAATACTTCTAATTCTTCTGCTGTGATTTCATCTGGCCCAGCTGTTTTTCCTTTCTTCATATGTTTCATAGCATCAGCGACTTCTTCTTTTAGAATAGGTGGGCCTTCTAAGTTACTTTCTTCTGGTAATTCTTCCCTTTCTCCATTATATAATTCTCTTATATACTCATTCCACCTCTTCATTATAGCACCTTCATCCAATAATATCTTTCCTGTTTTTGATTTCAAACACCCTGTATTTATTCTGATTTTTCTTCCTGTGAGCTCACTGATTGTCTGTGCATACTTTTTTGATCTTTAATGGAATTTAATTCAATTGTTTTGTATTGCTTGTTTGACTAACTTTCTTTTGCCTTCACACATTTATCTCTTATTTCTTTATTTATCTTAGCATACTCTTGTTTGTCATTTGTATTCTGTTTCCTTTTGTCCATCAGCATTAAGATTTTTCCATTCATCCATTTTTTCTTAGCTTTTTGGCTTCTCTCTGGTGCTAGTTTGATGAATGGAGTCCCTTAACATTTCCCATTGTTCATTTATACACTGTATTTCAGCTATTGCATTGTACCTATTTTTCACAGTCACTCTGTATTGTTCTGGAATTTTTTTTAAATCTACTTTCAGAACCTCTTTATTAAGTCTCAAGTTCTTAACCATTTTTTTCCCTCTCTTTAATCTTACTTTTATTTGTCCACATAGTGGTACATGATCACTATTACTGTCAGCACTAGGCATTGTCTTTACATTAATTAATGCATTTCTAAATCTTTTATTAATAAGTATGTTGTCAATTTGGTTGCATATTTTCATATCAGGTATATATATATATATATATATATATATATATACTGGCTGACCCGGCCCGGCTTCGCCCAGACCCTGGTGGGGAGCATCTCATTTAATTCATATAATTTATATAAGTAATCATATAAGCTCCCGTTCCCGTTCCCGACTATCTATCTGTCTGTGTGTCTGTCTGACTGGCCCGGCTTCGCCCAGACCCTGATGGGGAGCATCTCATTTAATTCATATAAGTAGTCATATAAGTTCCCGTTCCCGACTATCTATCTGTCTGTCTGTCTGACCCGGCCCGGCATCGCCCAACTCCTGGTGGGGAGCATCTCATTTAATTCATATAAGTAGTCATATAAGTTCCCGTTCCCGACTGTCTGTCTATCTATCTATCTGTCTGTCTGTCTGTCTGACCCGGCCCAGCCCATGGTGGAGAGCATCTCATTTAAATCATATAAGTAGTCATATAAGATCCTGTTCCCGACTATCTGTCTGTCTGTCTTGGGTAAATGGAGGAGGGAAGAGGAGGAGACAGGAGGAGTAGGGAGGAATAGGAGGGAGGAGTAGGGTGGGGGAGGAGGAAGAGGGGGGAGGAATGTGAAGGGAGGAGGAGGAGAGAGGAGGAAGAGGGATGAGGAGGAATTAGAAGGGATGAGGAGGAGAGGGAGGAGGGCGAAGGAGGAGTGATTAGGAGGGAGGAGGAGGAAGAGAGTGGAGGAGGGAGGAAGAGATAGGCGGAGGGAGGAGGGGGGAAGAGGGATGAGGAGGGTGGAGGAGGAGGTAGAAGGAGGAGGAGGAGGAAGAGGGATGTGGAGGAAGGAGGAGGAGGGGGTAGACGGAGGAGGGGGAGAGGAAGAGAAGGTAGAGGGAGGAGGAAGAGGAAGAGGGAGGAGGAGGAATGTGAAGGGAGGAGGGGGAGGAGGAGGAGGAGGGCGAAGGAGGAAGGAAGAGGAGTGATTAGGAGGTAGGAGGAGGAAGAGGGAGGAAGAGTGGAGAGGGAGGAAGAGATAGGCGGAGAGAGGAGGAGGGATTAAGAGGAGGAGGGGGGAAAGAGGAGAAGGAGGAGGAGGGAGGAAGAGGTAGAAGGAGGAGAGGGGAGGAAGAGGGATGTGGAGGAAGGAGGAGGGGGAGGAGGAGGAAGAGGGATGTGGAGGAGGGAGGAGGTAGACAGAGGAGGGAGAAGGAGGTAGGAGGAGGAGGGAGAGGGTAGGAGGAGGAGGGAGAGGGTAGGAGGAGGAGGTAGAGGGAGGAGGAGGAAGAGGGTAGGAGGAGGAGAAGAAGGGAGAGGAAGGAGGGAGAGGGGGGAGGGAGGTGGAGGAAGGAGGTAGAGGGAGGAGGGTGGAGGGAGGGAGAGGAGGAGGAGGAGGGGAGAGGAAGAGGGAGGAGGTAGAGAGAGGAGGAGGGAGTTTGCCATTCCGAATTCATACTCGTCTAGGTTCTTTGATTTCGGTCCTTCCATTGATTGTTCTTCCCTTCTACATGACTGTAGATAACTTCCTTACACATAAAAAGATGAATTGTTATTATATTGCCGTGGCATGGAGGCATATATATCAGCAGCAGAGTTGATCCAGAAAACCAAAGACTGAGATCTATGGAGAACCATGAACGCCTACGCCAGTCGGCACGGCACTTGATGATGATGATGATTGCCGTGTGATGATTCTGTGTAGTCACGTCATTTTCTTCGCTTGTCCTAGCGTTTTGGTTCAGGGATTCTTTCATCATCATCATCATATATTTACGTACGTATTTAGGGAGGGGGAGGAGGGAGGAGGAGGAAGAAGAAACAAAAATATGACAGTTGGCAGCGCTGGAATGAGAGGAAGGCGTGTAGAAAATTTCATCTCAATCGGATGGGCCGTTCGCGAACGCATAAAGGACATACATACAGACATATCCACACACATTGCCTTTTATATATAAGATATATATATATATAATGTTTTTAAATTCAGTCTCGTTAATTGGTGTACTTTCTGTTTCATTGTTGTTGGTCTTCTTATTTTTCTACTTCTTTTTATTTTTCTTCATCTTACCTTCCTCATCCGACTCCTTCCCCTTGTTCTTCCTTTTCCTCCAACTTCTCCTTTTATCTCCCAGTTGAACATAAGCTTTCAACCAACTCATGACTAGTCCTAGTAGATTTGTGACTGATTGGCTGGATTTTGTAAAGTTCTCTATGTGATGATGTAACCAGTCTCACATCAACCCTCCATATTCACCTCGTACAACACGTATGTTAGGTTACGGTGTTGCTATTCTTTGCTTCCCTTATGGGCCTCAGTTACACATGGGCATATTCTTTCATAATGAAGTTTAATGGTTTCTTCTCCAGGTTTAACTTTTAAAGTCAGTAGTCACCATTTCTAGGGTTTAAACAGTGAGGTCTGGATGCTAGTGTTACTTAAAAAATATAGGTCTCACAAGGAAGACAACGAAGCAGTTTGCAAGGTAATTCTTGTATTGCTTTAAATGGTAAATGGTATGGCTGAAGTAGTAAATGACGATGATGATCATTGTGTAGCAAGTGCTTTCAGAACATTACTCTGATCTCAGCCAGCAGGAAAGACTCAGTCCTTTGCCAGCTCCCTTGTCATACTCAGAGTGTTTTATTTTTGTCTTGTTGACCTTTTCTTTATTTTTTCATCAATATTCTGTTAAACCCTTCATTGTTATAATTAGGATGTGTGCATGCACACACACACCGTTGCGATCAACCCAAGTTGATTTTCTAGTTTTATGTTCAGTAGTTTGCCATTGCTTTCTGAATGAAAAGGCAGCATTCATGTTCAACTGACCGGTATGTGAAATGGACTCACTACGCTGGGTGTCAGTGCATAGGAAGTTTCAGTGCAAGGATATTGAACCCCCTCCCCCACCCATGCAGACCTCATATATATATATATATATATATATATATATGTTGTTGTGTTTGGCTTGCATTCGTGTGCTTTCATTTTTATATAACTTTCGTTTTTCAATGTACGTTAAATTATTTTATAATTTTTGCGTAATGAAGCACTGTCTATTCTATAGTTGTGATTGTTTATACTTATTATCAGCTTCTATGAAATGAGTATAGTTTTAATCTGTGATTAATAACTTTTAAAATTTCATATTACACTTCTCATATATACCTCCCATATACAGATTTTAGTACTAGTTGCTTATCCTTTCTGTACATCTCTCTGGAGCCATCTATCTATCCACAGTAAGTTTTCCACTGACATATGACTACAGCTGGACACATATTCTATGAGTGATTTCCTTTGTAGTTCATATTTCCTACACTCCAATAGTTCACAAGTTTCTTTCTTTAATACAACATAGGCCTAACCAAGTTTTAGCCTCAGTAATTTCTTGTTGTGTGGAATTTAAATTTATATGACAATATCTTGTTGGAACACTGAAGAATTTGTGAGCATGTCTTCCCATCAAACTGTGATCTTACATTGTAGTCCAGTCCCCTGCCACCTTTTTTACATCACTGATTTAATATCATCTTTACTCATATTCACATGAATTTTGTTATGATTAACTCTGCCTTTTTAGCTTCATTGTCTGCCATCTCATAACATTGTATTCCATAGATTTTGTGTATTTCAATCTTTCATATTTTAATTTTTTTCTGCCACTTGATTTCACCATATACAGTATGAAAAATATTGCACTGCTTTATTAGTTTTAGCTAACATTATCTTGTTGCATTTCATTAATATATGCAATATGTATGTATAACATATTTCCCATGTTTGTGTGGATTGCTTATGACAGTTGTCAGTGTATGTATGTGAAAGTGTGGGAGTCTGTGTGTATTAATTTGAGTGACGGTGAAGCAGAGAACGTATGCATGTGCGATCTTCTGTATGATTGAATATATATGGGTATTAGAGAGAGAGAGAGGGAATGTGAATGATTTAGTGTTCATGATTGTGAGTGGACATGTGTTTGTATTAAGGAAGTGTGTGACTGTGTGAATGTACAACTGTGTGAGTAGTTGTGTATGAAAGTGTGTATGTGTTGATTATGTGTGTATGGGAAGGAATGTATGTGTGTGCCTTACTGTATGTATGAATGAATATATATGGGAATGAGAGAGAGAAAGAATTTATATGTGAGAGTTGGTGGGTATTTTTTTTTAAAATAAAAAACTTTTGAATAACGAAGACACAAACCATATATAGTACGATTTATTGCCTGGCATATTTCGCTGCATCTCGTCAAGTACTTACTGCGGATGTCACACAACATAGAGTAAAATAATTAGAATCATCTTTCAAGCTGAAATATACACATATTTTTGTTAGTGAGTTTGACTGCCAGTAAGTATATGTGTATGCGAGGGAATGTGTATTTATGTGTTACTGAGTGGGTGCATAAATGTGAGCATTTGTGTAAATGATGTAAGTATGTATGTAGGATTGTATTATGTGTTTATGAATGTGCATGTGTACGTGTGTCTGTCTACTTGTCTCATAACATGGTAATATGCATTGTTTATGTTTACAACATTCATTTAACAATGTTTTTTTTTAATGTGAATATAACATGCACAATTTACGAACGAAAGATGAGTGATTGGAAGGACCGAATGTAAGACAGCCCTGTGTGTCCAATTTGAGACCTTTTGAAAATAAAGTTTGTTAGTTCGTTCATTCGTTCTCATTGCCATAAAGTTTTACAAGTGCAGGTATTAATAGAAGTGAATGTTTCGATCTTCAAGTTAGTCGAGTTCTGGCTCTTCTTCCACGAAAGATGTTATCTATTTCTGTTCTATCTAAACCACTGTGGCGACAGTCAAAATAAAATCTTGAATTTTTATTAATCTTAACTGTTTTAGTCTGCATGTATACACATTACAATGTCTGTATTCTGTTTGATCAAGTAAATTTAGTTAATTGATATTAATTTATGTAACTTTTTAAAACCTTTGTCACATATTTGTGTTTTAATTAACAGTCATTTCTCAAATCCTTTAATTTTCATTTGATTTGACATTAAACACATTTCATTCCTATTCTTCTGAATAACAGAACAGTTGTTGTCACAGTTAAGATATATATTGTGTAACTGCAATAGTTAGCTAATTATATGTATTCTTAATCAGTGAGAATGATTATTGGGAGATTTAATTTCTTTAACTTTATATTTAAGTTAATTAATTTTTTTTTAAAGGCTGTCCATCATGAATAATCTTATGATCAACAATGCAATAGTTATCACTGTATTGGCATTGCATTTCATTATAACATTAGGTAGCATTAATGCACATTCTAATGTAGTTTACAGGCACAGTAAATGTTAATTAGTACAGTGTTACAAACAAATATTGATTTGACATTAAACACATTTCATTCCTATTCTTCTGAATAACAGAACCGTTGTTGTCACAGTTGAGATATATATTGTGTAACTGCAATAGTTAGCTAATTATATGTATTCTTAATCAGTGAGAATGATTATTGGGAGATTTAATTTCTTTAACTTTATATTTAAGTTAATTAATTTTTTTTTAAAGGCTGTCCATCATGAATAATCTTATGATCAACAATGCAATAGTTATCACTGTATTGGCATTGCATTACATTATAACATTAGGTAGCATTAATGCACATTCTAATGTAGTTTAAAGGCACAGTAAATGTTAATTAGTACAGTGTTACAAACAAATATTGTTGATGTATACTGCATTTGTATTTATTAGTTAATTTACTATGTTATTTAATTTAATTTGGAGACTTCCTGTCCCCAACAAGGTGTATAGGCATTGAACCGTGAAGGCTCTGGAGTGTTTTTGTGGCTACGTTTTGCTTTCACATTTTCCTCATGTTGGACTGTTAATACATGGTTCTGTCACCCTGCTACTGAGTGAGTGCGTGGCGCGACACTGTGAGCTGTTAAATTCGTGTGGAACGCTTTTACATCTGTCCACTGTTGTTTGTGGTGCGAACTGCATGTTCGGAACAATGGTGGCCAGCTGTCGCTGAATTGACTGGTTTGCCTTTTCGGTTCACGAGTGCATTTTTCAGGAGACTTCTGGGAGTCGTCGCTGGAGCTACAGAGTTCGTGCTTTGTGCACGCTTTCGGCAGGTCACCCGGAGGAAAGAGACCAAGCCGTAAAACCCGGGTCAATGATGTCTTTCTGGTGACTGCTGATTCCATCGATGATGAACTGTATTTGTTATCGAGGACTTTTGTTTTGGCATTCTGGCAGCAGCATTATGCACAGTGTACCTGTGCAGGCTGTTGGCTTGCCGAGACTCCTGTCTGTTCCACTTTTTGCATGGGGTAGTGAGGGGCATTTTGTGTGATATTCACTGGCACAGGAACGGAGCATAATGGGGACGACCTATTACCGTGAAGTTGGAACTGCGACTAACTAACTAATTAACTAAATAATTTAATATTTAAACTGACGTATAGGTTTTTTTTAAACTTCCGCTAGTGTCAAACAGGTAATTGTGTGTTTTTTTTTTGTTTAAAAATATATGACTTGGATAATGCAGTTAAAATGTTCAAAAACTGTTATTGCCAGGTAGATAAAACAATAACTTGTACCTTGCTCGGGTTGGATAAATATCAGTCCACTTGTGAATGTTTTATTTGATCATTATACAGCTGAAAATTTGCTTACTGTGAAAGTCACAGAACTTGACATTTGAATTAATAAATTAGTGAAAAACATAAAAAAGAGCGAACATAGAAATGGCTTGATAAGATTGTCACCTGTAGTAATGAATACATATTTTATTTTATCAGAAGGTACGTTCAGTACTTTGAATTTAGGCTTGTCATTACAAAAGGGACACAGGAATACACTAGCAATTGGGTAGATTAACAGACAGAGACCACAGAAAACTGATGAAAGAATGCTAGAATGTCTGCACCAAAACATGGAAAAATGTCACTGATGGATCAAAAGCAAAATGTTAAACTAGGAACAAAAGAGAAAGCAGCGGCTGCAGCAGAATATAATAATATGAACTGGAAACAATTACATATAATATATTTTGCTCCTGCCAAAAGAAGAGACTTACTAAACACAGACACAATGCACTTATCCAAAAACCAGAAGTATTCAATAAATATATAAATTGAAATAATAAAATAACAAATAAGTACAATAGGACAACACAGAACGGCCGACGTTTCGATTTTAAGAATTTTTGTCAAGGATAGGACAACACAAATAGATAAAACAAGGAAAAACAAAATAACACAACCACTCGCAAATATGGCGGTTGTGCCGGTTGAGAAGGCACTCTTTGGCTACAGAGTTTAAGTATAGTAAGGTTGCCAGAGGGCCAGATAGAAAACAAAAAAATATAAAATGCGAACAGTCCGATATGAATATAGACAGTTGGTTATGAGTGTATAGGGGGAGGACAGCATAGTTATAAACAGTGGGATATGTATAGGCAGAGGCGTGTGAACAGTTAGATATGAATGTATAGAGGAAAGATGGCACAGTTATACAGTAGTGTCCACAACGGTATTAATACCTGCTGGATGGACGCATCCCAGAGAGTTTATTAAATGGCTTTCAATTTTTAGCCTGATGGAACTGTTGGAGAAGCAAGGTTTCAATGCAGTGACACATACATCGTCGACCCCATTATGGTTGGAAGAATTAAAATGGTTGGGGACAAGTTTTTCAGCACCCTGGTTAATATCTCTGAGGTGTTCCCTAAAACGGTCGGCAAAGCGTCTACCAGTTTGACCAATGTATTTCATGTCACAACGTTTGCAGATGATAACATATATCAGATTTCGGGATGTGCAAGTGAAAGAATCTTTCAGGGAGAAGGTGCCTAGGGGGAATGCAATCGCCGGTGTCTGAAAAACGTAAGGGCATGTCAGACAGTTCTTACGGTGGCATGCCCACAGATGAAGTATCTGTGGGGAGGCGACTATGCACAAGGTGGTCTCTGAGGCTCTGGTTTCGGCGGAAAATTACCCTAGGGCCATTAGAGAATACCTCACGAGTGGCCGGATCGGATTCCAGAATAGCCAATGCCGGAGAAAAATATGCTTGATGGCATAAGCATGTGGATGGAAGGTGAGGATAAGTTTGGGTTCATTGTTGGGAGGTCGCGTTTGTTGGACAAAGGACATATCACGACTTGGGTTATACGACAGAAAGCTGTGGACAAGATGTTCTCTGGGTAGACTCGTCTGAGGAAAATGTTAAGCATTTCATGGGCTTTCTCGAGGAAGTCATCATCATCCTGTCAGATGCGATGAAGGTGGAGTAGCTGGGAATATGGGATGGAATCTTTGCAGCTTTTGGGATGGGATGAGCTGTATAGGAGGAAGCCGTGAGCATACGTAGGTTTGTAGTACACGGAGGTCGTGAGGCCTGTAGGATTTATTTTAATAGTGGTGTCAAGGAAATTGACAGAGGTGGTGGAAATTTCTGTGGTGAATTTGATCGACTATAGACTAGGGATTGTCGTGAGACTAACTACCGTTACATGGTGGAATAGTACATTTTTGGGGGTTTGCGTTTGCTTGCTTTTGAACTCAAGTGTCCTACATCTTCGCCTAGTAAACTGGACATATTTGCTTTCCCTATTGCCAGCCCCTCGCCATCAGGCAAACCCATTCAAACTTTAGAGGTACTTTAATTTACATAAACATTTCAGTCAGACTGACAGGTGTAGGGGTTGAACCCATTAACTCAGTGTCAACATATCCGATGTTTAAGAATGTATTCTTTTATCCATTCGGCCATGCTGATCTCCAAAATAGTACATGAAGAGGAAGATTATTATCAGTTTGGCTATCTTTATATTTTTTGTTTGAAGAATAATGTTTTTCATCTTTTTGTATCTTTGAGGAATGATAACTTTGCTACTTTAACATGATGTTGCTTTAGTTAATATGAAAATATGTAATTAATATCTATACTTTCATAACATTTATTTTTTGTTTTACAACATTTATGGATTGTTTGTTCTAATTTCACGTTGTAGATGTAGTAAGCAATTAAAGGGGACTTCCAGTCCAACATGGATGTTAGATGTTTGAAATATTAATGCCTCTGTAGTGTTTATGCTTGTGGCTGCAGTTTGCTTACACATTTCCCTCGTGTTAGGCTGGTATTGCATGGTTCCATCGCCCTGCTACTGAGTTAAGTGTGTGGAGCAATACTATGAGTTGTGGATTTCATGTGGGGTGCGTTTACATCTGTCTGCAATTGTTTGTGTCATGAACTGCATGTTTGGAAAAATGTCGGTTGCTGGTTGCCGAACTTACTGGGTGTGCTTATGCAGTAATGTGCGACTGCTAGTTTTTTGGCGACTTTCGCTTCCATTGACAATGAACTGTATTTTATGTGGTGGACCTTTGTGTTGGCATTCTGACAGCGGCATTATGCACTGTATACCTATGTGGGCTGTTCCACTTTTCATATGGGGCAGTAAGGAGCATTTTATGTGATATTCACTGGCACAGGAATGGAGCATTATGGGGCAACCCTTTGCTGTGAATTTGGAACCTACGACTAACTTATTAACTAAGCAAATAAAGGACTCTTTACTTGGGGGTGTTTTGAATATATGGTGCTAACCCCATATTATTATAGACAAACTGGCATGTGATTGGTGATGTGGTCAGTATTCTGCTGGCTGCCTTTACTTCCCAGAATATTTCTTGGCACCCATTTTAGGCTGCTTGATCGACCTGAGATCCCAGGTCAATTTGTAAATTGACTCAAATGTCAGTGATTGAGTTTAACGTGGATTCTGTATCATGCGAGTAATCCTAACTTTGTCATATATTAAGTTAGCGCTCACCCTAGCATGTGAGCCAGTGTATAGAGCATATGTAACTGGCTTCTTTTTTTTTTTGGTGGTGGATTTCAAAATTGCCATTATTTGAGAAGTGTAATTAAACACAAAACTGTAATCATGTGTGCCTTTCATTTTGTTTTTCTTCTCTGTCAACTCTCAGATACCATGAGGATATATACTGCGGAATGCATTTTTTCTATTACTTTGTATCATCAATGGTTCTATGATAAAGAAGAGTAGACTGGAAAAAACACTCTGTCACTCAAAAGGCAACATAGATAACATACTTCTCTCATTTTTCTCAAAGTGCACAGCTTGAATTGTACATGAATGTCTCCATAAGTACTTCAGTCTCCTCCAGTAGAACACACATGGAGAATCTCAATACAGTGCATGAGCTCCATTGACCAATGAAGATCCATATGTGTATGCCAGAATAAAACATGCCACCAATAATTATTTTAGGGTAGATTCTATAATTTGCATCTGCACCTCTCATTTCTACATCATGTGTGGCGGCCTGGTCATTCATCTCAATTTTATTCCCAACAACTTAGCAGCTTTTGACCAACCAGATCCTGCACTTACCAGGCAGTCACATTACCCATAATAATATAATAAAGTATTGATCTCAATTCGCCACTTTAAGCTGGATTTGTGGATTATGAAAAGGTCTTTCTTTCAACATAACCCTAGGAAACTATACATGTAAAAGCCCTGGATATAGAACAAGAAACCAAATTGACTACGCTATGGTTAGAAATAGATTTAAAAACAATGTTAAAAACGCCAAAACATACCCTGGTGCTGATATCAACTCTGACCATAATCCTGTAGTTTCAAAATTACAAATAAAACTTAAAACCCCAGGAATAAGGAAATCGAAGACACCTCAAGTAGATATATCGGCATTGAAACAACCAGAAATAAGACAACTTACCTTACCTAGTTAAAGTCAAAAATAGATATGATGGGCTACACTTTGAAAGTATGGAACAATATTGACGTGACAATCCCGAGGATAAAATTAATACAAAATGGGAAAGTATAAAAACCAGTATTCAGACTGCAAATACCACCTTGCCAGTGAAAATTATTAAGAAAAAACAATTATGGATAACCGATGAAATACTGAGTAAAATGTTTCAAAGAAAGAAAGCACTCCAGAGTACATAGTAATAGATAGAGAAATATGTCACATGTGCAGAGTTGCCAAAGAAGAGTGGCTGCAGAAACATTGCAAAGAAATGGAGGATCTGGAAATAAAACACAACTCGAAAGAATTACATGAACATATAAAAAGATTTACTAAGAAGAAAAATAATATAACAGGAAACGTTTGTAACAGAGGAACAAATGAAGAAATTATAATTCATAAAACACTGACATAATAAAAAGATGGACAGAGTACACAGAAGATTTATTCTGGGACAACAGGGTCAATAGACCAGCATTGTATAATATTCAAGATGGATCAAAAATATTAACGGCTGAAGTAGAAAACGCTATTAAAAAGGTGAAAGAAAGAAAAGCTGCAGGCCGTGACAAGATAACAACAGAGATGATAAAATCCTTACCCAGCTTTGGCATTCAAACTATCACAGAATTATGCAATGATATATATATATAATACTAGCTGACCCGGCCCAGCTTCGCCCACACCTCGCGGGGGTCTGTCTATCTGCTTGCCTGCCTACACGTCTGTTCGTCCGTCTATCCCTCCCTCTCTGTCTGTCTGTCTGCCTACACGTCCGTCCGTCTCTCCCTCCGTCTATTCCTCTATCTGTCTGTCTGTCTGCCTACCCGTTCGTCCGTCTTTCCCTCCGTCTATTCCTCCCTCCCTCCCTGTCTGCCAGTCTGTCTAATAATTTATTGGTTGCAGTTAGAAAATTTCGCTTAATGCTAGGAGGAAGGGGGGGGGGGAGGAGGAGGATTATAACGCATATGTCTGTAGATAACTGTAGCGAAAAGGTCCACCTATTTGAGAAATATGCAACAATTTTACATATATAGCAATACTATTAAAAGTTATGTCCCCTCACTATATATAAATTATAATGTAAATTAAAATATTAAATAATATTAAGTAAATAACTGTTTGTACACTAACAAACTATGACAGTTGGCAGCACGGGAATCGGATGGACCGTTCGCGAACGCATAAATAACATGCATACATACAGACATTGTCTTTTATATATATAGATATAGATTGGGTACATCCCCAAAGACTTGGAAACATCCATTTTCATCACACTACGGAAGAAGTCAAGAGCTGTTGAGTGAGGATTTACAGAACTATTAGCTTAATGAGCCACGTATCATACAAGAAAGAATTCAACATAAAATAGATGAGGAAGTAGCTGAAGAACAATTTGGGCTCCGCAAAAACAGCGGCGCCAGAGAAGCAATCTGTTTGGGGATGTTAATTGAAAAATATATAGAAGTTCAAAAAAGTATATATGTTTGTTTTATAGACTACAAGAAAGCTTGTGATAGAGTACAACATGAACGACTAATTACGTGCCTTCAAGATATAGGAGTAGACGGAAAGGACATCAGACTTAGTAACTTGTACTGGGAACAAGTGGCGTCTATTAGATGCGGTAATAATAGGCATGTCGCCTATAGAGATAAAAAGAGGAGTACGGCAGGGATGTGTACTGTCCCCAAGACTCTTCAACCTATACACAGAAAGAATTTTTAAACAAGCTGAAATGCCTGGACTCAGCTTCAATGGAAGAATCATAAACAATCTTAGATATGCTGACGATACCGTATTACTAGTAGAATGTGAGCAAGACCTAGTGGAAGAAGTAAACAGGCACAGTGCAGAATGTGGCTTAGATATTAACATCCAAAAAACTATGATAATTAGCAGTGAAAAGGAAAGGTCATCAATGAACATCACATCACAGTAATTTGGTAAACTGGCAGATACTAGAACAAGTAACAAATTTCTCTTATCTTGGACATATAATAACATGATGGCAGAAGTGAAATGGAAATCAAAAAGAGAATAGGAATGGCCAAAAATGCTTTCAACGGCATGAAATCAGTATTAACATCTAGAGAGATTAATAACGCATTAAAAATGAGAATTGTCAGATGCTACGTATATTCAACACTACTGTATGGCGCGGAAGCCTGGACATTGAACAAGCAACTAGAAAGTCGCATAGAAGCCCTGGAGATGTGGATATACAGACGAATAAGTCGTATTTCATGGAAACAAAAACAATCAAATGCAGAGGTCCTAGAAAAACTGGGAATGAAGAGAGAGTTGATGAAAGAAATAAAGAGGAGGCAAGTGAAATATTTTGGCCACGTTAAAAGACATGATACTCTTATAAAAACCATACTGGAGGGCAAGAGGTAGACAACGATACAAGTGGGAGGATAACATCAAGAGATGGAGGAACATCAGCCTTACAGAATGTACAGTCAAGGCAAGAGACAGACCGTGTTGGAGATCCATTGCAGCCAACCTTCATTGTGGAGACGATACCTGATTGATTGATTGAAAAGGTCTTAATAGTATTGATTGGAAATCCTTTGGATTTTGATCTGGCACTTTTGAAAATGATAAATTAATAAGGGCAGAATATGAGGAGATGAAATACAGAATTCTTCATGAGGGAAAAATAACATATACACTTGAAATAGAAACAGGAGTGTGCTACTATTATAATTCTTACTATCTGTAAGATTGCGAAGACAACAATAGATGTAGAGCTCATAGACCTAAACACACTCAGTGAATCAAGAGGTGAGGAAAAGATGCTTGCGCTGGATAGAACACAAATGGACAAAACATGAGGAGAGGGTTACTAAAAAATCTCATATCTGGATCCCACAGGGTGAACGAAATAGTGAGAGAGCTAAAACATATTGAGGTAAATGACATGAATAATATGGGGAGATGGAGAACATGGACGCAGCTGCAGGAGATAGCAACAGATCAGATGGCGTGGTGTGAGTTGGTTGAAGTCCTATACCCCAATGGGAGATAAAGGGAAGAAGCAGAAGGTAATTATTGAAATAATCATGGAAACTAATATATGTATTAAACGTCACAGTGGCTTAGATAGAACTGTAATGGAAGGCGTGGTTCCTGGCAGGGGAGACTGGGGTTGACCAACACAAAGGTGGACTCAAGACATTAGAGATACCCTGGGCATGAACACGCACGGTAAGAGAACTGGCAAAAGATCAAAGAGTCCTTCCAGTGGGCAGTGATGAGATCGACTTTCTGCAAAGGACCTGCGACATGATGATGATACTCAGTCTTGACATAATTAATACATAATATGCGATTAAAATAAGTCCACTGAAAAACCACAAAACTATTGTACTCATATATATGATAGGAGTGTGTATTATATTAATATTATTATATTGCACAGAATATATACTGTTTATATTAAACTAGAGAGAATACCAAACATAGGGGTCGGGGGATATATAAACAGCATAAGACAGGCAGATGATGGTTTTTAGCTGAAATATAGCAGGATCTTCAAGAAATATTAAATAGAGTATAAAAATAGAAAACAGCCCTGAGAAATAAAGGTAACTGGACTGATATTGACCACATCATCCCTCGTATGCCGATTAGCCTATAAAAAAAGAGGTTAGAACCATATACTCAAACTCAAATGCTACCCATATTTTCTCCTATGCTTTCACGACTTTCAAAAAACATTTAATGACCAATGAAATTACAACAATATAGAGTTGAGGGAAGGTGATGGAACACCAGTTATGAGAGAAGTGTTTGATTCAGCACTTGGTACATCTCCCATATCACAAACACTAGGAACCATTGACATATGGATAGAACTAATAAAGTATACAGATGACTGCTGAAACTCGTTTTAGTGTGACTTGTGTACCTATAACAATATGATTATGAGAGGGAACCATGTTTAGTGTATGCTTGAGAGTTATTTTGGTCTTTCGGCTGAGCTAATGAATTAATCAGTGATTGATGGGTTTGTGGTTGGGGCGTGAAACATGAACAACACGTGAGGGGGTCACTATAATAAAAGTAACAGAGGTCTGACCATCGACGAGTACACAGGTTTTAGCCATGAAATGTTCTGCGTGTGTTACCAGATTGTCCTCAGTGCGGCATGCCAAGTCTTTAAGGATGTACACACACCTTGTTGTTTTAGTATGCCATAGCATGGACTTTACGACTGGAAATACATGGGGTATAAAAACAAGAGGCAGACAGAGAAATAATGCTGGATGGACCAAGAACCGACATCACTGCACTCAGGACATTCCCACACCCACTCCGTCCCCTCGTTCATCAGCCAGCAATGAGCCATACTGCTAATCGTTCCAACTGCCATCTGATTTAAAGTTCTTCTGGTCAACCTGTTCACTTTTGAGATTCGTCCAGAACCCCTCTCGATCCCTCACCATGTCATTCTCTATACATACGGGTTCTTAGCCTGTGCCCCGCATTCTTCACCTTGTCCTACAGGCGCCCGACCACGTCCCCCTTGTCCAAAGGTAAACTACCACCGAGAGGTGCGTTCCCTGCCAGCCTATCGGCCTTTTCACTCCCTCATGACCCGGGCAGAAGATTCGTACAATTATCACAATATTTGACGTCTGAAGCGAGGCAGTTCATTCTACATGAAACGTTCCTTTCTCCACCTTACTAAGCATACTCAGTGAGTCCGCAATAAATACAATGTGGGGGGCAGCGGTCTCCTTCAACCATCGGAAGGCTGCTGTTACTGCTTCCACCTCCATTCTCATGCTGGAGGTTGTAGTCTCACATGCCATACTCCCATTTTTTCAAGCCTCGCCCATGAGCCTTCGCAATGAAACCCCAGCCCCAGCCGACTGTTTCTCACCACTGACCCATCGGTGTAGGTCACTATGTCACCTTGACGTGTGTTGCCCTGGATCAGTTGTTGCACCTCAAACTTTGTGCAGCTTGCCGCTCATTCTCTGTACTCATGACCCAGTTTTACTATTACCTTGTGCCTGCTTGACATATCTACCTGTACTTTTACACACTCTTTTTCACGATTAATGTTCTCTATTTCACCACCCGGCTGGCAGATATTTCTGCGTGTGCCATCCAGGACCTGACTTTTCTCAATTTATGAACCTTGACAATATTCATGGCTTCATGCAGGGAGTGATCCCTGTCTATAGCGACTCTCAGGTGCCAGTTGGCTTGAAGGACTCTGTGCCTGTTCGCCATTGTTAGTAGTGCAAGGATATGCCTCATGCATATAATTGGTGTGCCCTTTGTGCACCCCAAGATCATCCGCATGGCCGCGTTCTGTATTCTGTATGCGCTCCAACCTTTCAAGCTAGCTCTTTGATACTGCCAACAGCCCCATATCATACTCAATGACTGAAATTATTAACTGCTAAAGGAGCATGTAAAGCTCCCTCTGCTCTACACTGGCTGATGCCATAGCCCTCAATGCATTAAGTCCGTTTCCAGCCATCACCACCAACGCCTCCACATGACCCTTAAAAGACATTCATCTGTCGAAGGTGGTTCCCTTGTACTTCGATTTATTCTCTCTACTGAGAGTACGCCCGTTCAATATAATACATGGGGCATCTGCCTTCACAATGCGGTTATCCAGGGGATGCCTTTGGTAAGGATGACTCTCATGTCCTTTTCAGGACCCATCCCCCACTGGTCCAAGCCTGACACCCAGCTCGTGCCTGTGGCTCCTAGTAGCTGTCAGCATGCTACAGCGGCCACCACCCGGGGCAACAGCTGTGAGAGGCTGGCTAAACCAGGCATGGGTAGCCGATTTGGTGTCAAACCAAGCGGTAAACTAGGGTATGCCTACCCAGCATGTGAAGACAGGATTTGGCAGACTGCGCGGAAAAAATCATTCCTGATTCAACGGGCAAGACGGAGTTTACCTGCAAAGCGTTGTGGAACGTAATGAGCACGGTAAGGGACGTTGAGCGCCCTGGTCATCCACTGCACCTGTATTCGTCTCCAGTCGTCTCGACTTGTCTTGCCACTGGACTCAGATGGACTCAGGCGAGAGAGTGAGGTCGACGAATTGTGCAACTCTTCCTCACTTTAATCCAAGTCACCGCGCAAGTCATTCTTCATCCAACGTCATATATCACCTTCAAGCCCTGTGGCGATGGGCGAGCGGCGAAATAGCAGGCGTGGGTACGCTGGCAGCCGTAGTCGCAGACCTGCACACAGGTGGTTCAGGCCATATGGTCGTCTTCTACTGACTAGAGCGGCAGTGGGATTCGGCAGCCCCCTGAGCGACTGAGCAGCCCTCTATAGGAACACACTGCTCACCTCCATAGCATGAGGAAGGGGCTAGAAAAGGTGCCCTAAACATTGTCTGCTCCATCACTACCTAACCAGCTAGCCGCGGTTGGTGGGCACCCTAACTGCGGTCGACATACAAGCAAAGATAAAACAAGCAAAGCTAAAAGAGTAAACCATATTCCCTTAGCCGGCTTCGTGGCTTAGAGGTTATGACTTTTCTCCGTAATCTCGTATACTCTCGTCGGTAACGTGGTGACGGTGAGAATCAGCAGTGGTTCGAAGCGCATCGGTAACTTACGGGGTATGTGAGCCGGCCGCTCAGAAAGCAATGGCAAACTACTGAGCGTAATCTTGCCAAGAAATCAACATACAGCTGAAAGATGCTGGTGTTGACAGCGTTGTCCTGTAAAGGATATGCCAAAAAAAAAAAAAAAAAAAAATTCCCTTAACGATTGGAACTTGGAATGTACGCACCCTACTTGACAGAGACGACGCGTCGGGTCCAGAGAGACGAACAGCACTGATCGGGAGAGAGCTGGGCAGGTACAACATCGACATTGCAGCCTTGAGCGAGACACGACTTGCAGAAGAAGGCCAAATCTGTGAAATAGGTGCCGGCTACACATTTTTCTGGAGTGGAAGGAAAAGCGAGGAAAGACGCCAATCCGGTGTGGGATTTGCCATTAAGTCGGCCCTGGTCGGCAAATTAGCTGGATTTCCAAAGGCTATAAATGACAGGCTCATGACCATTAAGTTGCCCCTGCTGAATGGAAGGAAGCATGCAACCATTGTTAGTGTCTACGCACCAACTGTGACGAACGAAGATGATGACAAGAACTAGTTCTATGAGGACCTGCACAATGTATTAACATCTGTTCCCAAAGGAGACAAACTTATACTCCTTGGGGATTTCAATGCCAGAGTAGGCACGGACACCACCTCTTGGAGTGGCATTATTGGAAAGCATGGAGTCGGAAATTGTAACAGCAATGGACTCCTCCTCCTTCAGACATGTGCCGAACATGATCTCCTGATTACGAACACAATTTTCCGTCTCCCCTGAGAAATAGGACATCGTGGATGCACCCTCGCTCAAAACACTGGCACCTCATTGACTATGTCATCGTCAGGAGGAGTGACAGACAAGACGTTCGAGTGACAAAATCCATGTGTGGTGCCGAATGTTGGACAGACCATCGTCTCATTGTCTCGAAAATAAACATTCACATCAGGCCACCACGGCGTCCTCAAGGCGGGAAAATGCAAAAAAAGTTAAATGTCACCCGCCTAAACAGCAAGAAAATGCAGCTGTCGTTTGAAAATATGCTGGAAGACCGCCTCAAGCCCAATGCTGCAGCTAAACAGGATACAGAAACAGAATGGGGAGCCCTAAAGGACATAATTTACAACACTGCTATGGAAATCCTGGGTCCAGCCCCCCGAAAGCATAAAGACTGGTTTGATGAAAATTCCGAAGACATCAACCAATTGCTGGCCGAGAAACATCTTCTCCTCAAGGCACATTTGAATGACCCGAAGTCAACATAAAAAAAAGATGCCTTCAAGAACATTCAGAGAGTAGTGCAGCAGAAACTTCGGCACATGCGGGACTCCTGGCTGAGCAGCAAAGCTGATGAAATTCAGGGCTTTGCTGACAGACATGATATAAAAAAACTTCTACGACTCACTGAAAGCGGTCTATCGTCCTACATCACCAGGCATAGTTCCCCTCCTCAGTGCAGATGGGGGAACATTGGTCACCGATAAGAAAGAAATCCTTCAACACTGGGCAGAGCATTTCAGCAACATCTTAAATGCAACTTCCTTCTTCGATGATGAAACCATCAACTTTCTTCCTCAAGTTCCCACCAATGAGACACTTGATGACCTGCCAACCATAGTGGAAGTAAACAAAGCCATCCAGCAACTCTCCAGTGGCAAGGCACCTGGTCCTGACTCCACCCCAGCAGAGATATACAAGGCAGGTGGGCCGGTCCTAACAGAGCAGCTTCACCAAGTCTTTACAAACATATGGGTGAACGAGACCATGCCACAAGATTTCACGGGCGCGTCAATAGTCCACCTTTACAAACGTAAAGGAAACCGCCAATCCTGTGACAACCACCGAGGCATCTCCTTGCTTTCAATTGCAGAGAAGATACTCGCCAGAATTCTTCTCAATCGCCTCACAGCCCATCTCGATCAAGGTCTTCTTCCTGAGAGTCAATGTGGCTTCAGAAAAGAACGTGGAACTGTTGACATGATTTTCGCTGCAAGGCAGCTGCAAGAGAAATGTCAGGAACAGAACTGCGAAACGTTCTCCACTTTCATTGACTTTACCAAGGCTTTTGACACAGTCAGCAGAGAAAGACTGTGGAAGATTATGGCAAAATATGGCTGTCCACGAAAGTTTGTCCAAATAGTGCGGCTATTTCATGATGGCATGCAGGCAAGAGTACAGGAAAATGGTGAACTGTCTGAACCCTTTCCTGTCACCAATGGAGTGAAGCAAGGATGTGTCCTGGCACCAACACGTTCAGCCTCATGTTTTCAGCCATGTTGATGAATGCTTTCGAGAACGATGACATTGGAATAGACATCAACTACCGTATGGATGGAAAGTTATTCAATCTCAGAAGGCTGAAAGCTAAAACCAAAATTATCAGCGACACCGTCAGAGAGCTCCTGTTTGCTGATGATTGCGCTCTACACGCCAACTCAGAGGCGGACATGCAACATAATGTTTCAGCTTTCTCACATGCCTGTGCCAACTTTGGGTTCAATATCAGCTAGGAGAAGACTGTAGTTATGTACCAGCCAGCTCCAGGGAATAATCGATGTTCGTCCGTCATGAATGACGAGGACCATTCATTACACTGCACCTTTTGATGAGGAACGAATGACTTGCGCTTTAGATTTGTATAGCGAGGTAGTGGTCGCGCAACTCCGTCGTCCCCGCTCTCTCGTCTGCGTCCATCTGGTTCCAGTGGCGAGCATGGCAAGACGAATGGAAGACGGACACAGATGCAGTGACGTTAGGCTGCCACGGCCAGTTATCCCTGTATATATTGGCTCTCGAGAGCCTCGTGCAAACGGCCCTTCCGTCAATTCCTTTATTTTCCAGTTTTAAGACAAACGTAGCGACAAGCGAATGAGCGTATGAGCACTGATAGGATCAACCAGATTTCCTTCGCCGAAGACGGACTGACCGCCAGAACAGACCACACACACATGCGGCGAGAAGCTGCCCACAGAAGATTTTGTTCGTCTAAGTTGCGAACAGATCTCCCGATTTACGGTTGAGCCTCACCAGCGCACAAATGCATATGGTGACTGACAGGACAGACGTTCACACACACGCAGGCCAAGAGTAGCATCGCTAAAGCGCACCCTCCCGGTACAAGGTGATACATGCAAAACCACTGGACGCCTACCGACGAGCTTTCATGCTACGCCGGCAGGACTGACCAAACAAAAAAAAACAAAAAAAGAAGAAGCTATATAATCACACTGTGCCGAATATCAAAGTCAATGATCATAGACTAAGTGTTGTGGACAAATTCAGCTATCTTGGCAGCACTGTGTCACAATTGATGACGAAGTGAATGCAAGAATCTCCAAGGCCAGTGCGGCCTTTGGCAGACTGTACAAGAATGTGTGGGACAGAACCGGAATAAGCCTGTAAACAAAGCTAAAAGTCTACAAAGCAGTTGTATTATCCACACTGCTATATGCTTGTGAAACCTGGACTGTTTATCAGCGACACGCTAGGAAATTAAACCACTTCCACACAGTCTGCCTAAGGAAGCTACTGAAGATTAAATGGCAAGACAAGATTCCAGACACTGAAGTCCTAGAAAGAGCGTCCATGCCCAGTATCCACACTCTACTGATGAAGAATCAAATTCACTGGGCTGGTCACTTGACTCGCATGCCAGATCACAGGCTCCCAAAACGAATTTTTTACAGAGAACTGCGTTGTGGTAAACGCTCCCAAGGTGGCCAGAGGAAACGCTTTAAAGACACTCTGAAAATCTCACTGAATGCTTTTGAAATTCATCATGACACCTGGGAGGCTGCAGCCAGAGACCGAAATTCGTGGCGTGCATCATTACGCAAGGGTGCAGTCATATGTGAGGCAACCAGGACTGAAAGAGCTGTGAAGAAAAGGCAGGACAGAAAAACCACTGCAGGAAATCCTCCTCCAGAAACGTCAAGCAATTTTTGCCCACATTGTCAAAGAACATTTCGAGCCAAAATAGGCCTTATCAGCCATCTTAGAACCCACGGCTCCATACCTTCAACCCCACTGGATGAAATGAATGGTCATCATCATTCTTGATGGACAAACAACATCCAGGGGATGCCATACAACCGATGCCTTGCCTGGATTTATTACGGCCTTTGAGTCCATGCACCACCCCACCTCCCTGTATGCTACCGACTGTAAGTCTTCAACCACCCCCCCCCCCTTTTTTTTTTCTCTTCCCTGTCTGTACTCCGCACACCATCGGTGAATGTCAAGATTCTACCAATTCCTGGTGCCTCAACTGCTGCTACTTTGCTGGTGTATGCATTAAAGAGTACTGGTGACGTGGCAGCCCAGGTGTAATAGTACAGGGGTCAGAAGTTCACGAACCCATGGGAAGTGCAGTTTTACGCTCACAGAGTACTGCCGCAATCCATTAGACAATCTAAGGGCAGATCCCCATGTTCAAATGAGTGATATATCAGACGATCATAGCTGACCCCGTTGTAAGCATCTTCCAGGTCAAGTGCCACCGCATATTGTTTATTCTGGAAGCCCTCATAGACATATAATGCAAATGTTACCGCATCGGTCCATTTGTCCTTCCCAGGCCAGTAACCCCCAAGCCCTTTGGGGAGCGGTTTACATCTTTCCAAGTGTTTCAGTAGTTTTCATGCTACTATTTTCTCGAGTACTTTGCCAAAGGTGTTTTGCAAGGCTATAATTCTATATCAATTTTGTTTTGAGCGAGCGTTGCCTGGCTTTGGGTGTGTGTGTGTGTTGGGGGGGGGGGGGGGGAGGCAGTTGTGCAAACAGTCCTGGGGTATTTCTGCCGTTTTCATGCTAAGGTTGAAACAAATTTAAAAAAAACAAACATATCCACCAAGTCACCATCGTTCGTGTTTTACATATGGGAAAGGCTTGCGAACGCGGTTCGTGAGCCGCTTACCAGGCATTCGAAACTCAGCTGCGACCGATTTGTGCAGCAGACCGTGTCGCGTTGTGTTATAACGTGTTGGTATGGGAGCCGGTCGTTCAGAAAGCAATGGCAAACTACTGAACGTAAAACTTGCCTAGTACATCAACAGCAGCTGAAAAATGCTGGTGTTGACTGCAACGTCCTGTAAGGGATATGCAACATTTAAGTTAGGTAAGTATCTAACCCCATCCGGGCCTAGTGCTGTGAATTTAATTCTAATATTCTCTACTTGTATCATGTCTTCATAGTAGTCATCCCTAGTGGTCTATGACAAGGCCTCTGTGACCGTGTCGCTAATAGCCCTGTCCTGCTTATCAGTCTGTGCAAGACATTCCCACCCCCTTGTCCTGTTCAGTTGTCATAGATCGGTTGTTGTTATCGTATACTGTCCCATGTTTTAAGGGCTGTGCCTGTCTGTTCATCCGTCTGTGCAGCTTCCAGAATGTTCCCAATTTCACATCCCCACCAACTTCACTTATAAACTGTTCCCACTTCATCTTTTTGGCCTCTGCTGCTTGGAGTTTAAAATACTGCACGTGTACTTTTTGTTTCTTCTTCTTTCAGCCCCTGTGGGGTTGTAAAGATAATAAACGAGAATAAGGACAAGTTTACTAGGGGTATTCCGGTTGGAATTAGGTCTCATTCCCAAACATGCCCTCTAGAGGAAATAATATACTGGCTCAAGAAACCCCCAAGCATTGAACAAGGCAGAAAAGGGTGCAAGTTCAACACTACTATAGAAGAAATGTTTCCCACAGAAGACCGGGAGATCCGGGAAGTTCTACCATAGACAACCGAGTAACTAGTCACTCTACCAAGAAGGTGTGTCTATGTGTAAGTCCCCCGCCCCACCTTTAATCTCCCATACATATATAAACAATGACAGGTATCAACTGCCATGCACAACCACTGTATTACATAACAGATGAGAACAACCACTGCTAGACAAAAACAACACAATGAATCACTGTATTACATAACAGATGGGAACAACCACTGTTAGACAACAATAGCAACCATAAATTGACTATAAACATCAACTTTGAAACAAGACGTTCACAATGAACCAACTTCAAGGCTTGGTTAAACCAAACACAAACCACTGTATTGTGAAAACATTTGGGTCCTGGAAAAACCCTGCTGGTTGAACCATGGTGACATATACATGAAAGAAGGTGATCATATTCAAGTAACTTACACGTTATGCAACCAGAACAGACTTCCCCAAAAATTCCTCCCCCCCCCCCCCCCAAAGGTCGACAACAACATGTGTCACACACAAAACAAAGCAAGTGAAAACTAATCCATACAAAGACATATATAAAGAAAAACTATCTAATCTGACTCTGGTACTGTCCTAGGTGACTACTGATAACTTTCTTCCTCATTATCCATCAAAAAGGTCTGGCCATAATCCCACTCGCTATAATCCAGGAAACAGCTGATATACATTCCCACATATTCGGGGAATTTGGAATTGCACACACACAAACGGGCACTCCAACCAGATCAGATATCCAAGGCTAAAATCATGAAGGGATAATCCATCATAATATCCACAAAGAATGTAATGTAATCCACTAAGTCACAGTTGCTAAGTAGCTGGGTTAGAGGCATTCCGGCGTGGTGTAACAGGTCGAGGTATACTTCTCTAGCTGTCTGTATGATTGATAAATCCAAGATTAGGCGCATAGTTCTTCAGTATCCCGTGAATGAGGAATGACATCACAGCCTCTAGAGTGTTTCATAAAAATAGTTAACCTGAAATTGGGCATAAACTTCTAGCCCCTTGTTCTGGATATAGATGTAGGCTATATCCTTCTTCAGCTAAACACACAACTAGCATTGCCCTGGAGTGCGTATAAAGCTTGATTGCCCATGGCTGGGATATGCTGGATGATGAGATTCAAAGGAAGCTTGGAGTTCGCAAAAATAGTCGGCGAATCCATACTGTTATTGCTGGTGAGCCCCAGATTATCCATGCGCCGCTTGTATAGGCCAGTTGAACGTGAAAATCCGGGACTGGATTAGTAAATAGGGTACCGCTCTGTGTCCAGATGACCCGGGCAGATCCTCTGGCTCTTGCATACAATGTAATGCTGAGCACCGCCCGGAGGCTCCCAGATGTAGGGAATCAACATTTCAACTGTCAAAGTCCAATAAGTACACAGGCACTGACATACAGGTTCAGTGTGAGCGGCAGTCGTCAGTAACACTTTCCAAACTCTAGCAGGTCCATATTAGAGGTGGGCTGATGACCCAGTTTCTCACCTCTAAATACAAGCGTGTTGACTATAAATCCATTGCCAATACTCCATCCGCATCTCTCCAGCGCCTACATAATGAAGAAAAAACAGGGTCGATATACATTAGTAATAAAACCAATGACTTGTTAATATTGTATCATAATAAAAATAAAGGAAACAAAAAGGAAGAAGAAAGGAGGGTGTTGTCCGTTTCTTATCCCTCGTCTCCTCCTGTAGAATTTTGTCTCGTCCCAAAAGTGAGTGAGGTCTCTACTCAATATGTACATCTATTCTGGACTGATACTGGAGCTTAATGAGGGGTTATTCACCTCCTAACCATCCAAACGTCCTGATAGTACCGCTGTCACAACATGGTCAGAATACTTGAGCCAATGGCCTCATGTCAACAATTCATAAATCTCTTTTCCATAGCTACAAACATCATTAGGTAAGTACCACTGACAAATGGCAGAAGGCTAGCTACCAGATCAGTTATCTCCTCCATCACCCTCACCATCATGTGTCTGTCTCCACTGGAGTGAAATTATGTCTACTCCAACAGTAACAATCACGAATAGAATATACATAACACTCATAACAGAAAAACTTGTAAGTCTTTTACTAATACATGGTATGAACCATCTAGTGGGTATTCCCCAACATCTCAATGCCAAAACACAAAAGCATAGTGTCATTTCCCCTATTTGACTAATTGAAGCAGATGGTTTAATGAACGCTGTTTTACCACCCACCAAATTCTGCCATCACAAGAAGTGCATTTACTTCAAGAACACTCATGTAGTAAGTCAAGCAGTAAGAATGTTGTTGGTAAATTCCTGGACATAAAATATTAGCCTAGACACCTACAACAGGGGTACAATGCAGGCGGAGAAAGCACATCCTGCCAAGCCCTTGGTTATTTGGTGCATGTTTTCTTTCCTCTCACCTGAGATTATATATCATACAAAATGACAATCTCATAACGTCATTTATGAAAAAGACTACAAGACAATCACACCTCTGTGTATTTACAACAATTTAAACAAAATATTAACTCCTAACTGCAGGAGAAGCCAAGCGAGAACATTTCTTCTGCAAACCAGACTATTTATGTTGTACACAGATAGTACCATTTCTCCAGTATAAGACAAGAGATACAACATATGCACTCAAAGAGAACACTTTATAACACAGAGAAAAGTTGCAGTTGATATGCATTTGAGAGTAAGATATGTTCACAAAGCATATCAGAAAGATTACACATAGCAAAATTGAGATTGCAAGCCTTCAGATAGCTGGTGGGACAAAATGGCGATGGGCGGCCTCGCAGACCGCGAAGCTCCGGCCAACCTTTCAATGAAACGTTATCTCCACAGTTTTCACAAACCATATCAATCATGGTACTTGTTGCATCAAAGCCTTTATCCTGATACATAAAAAGATATATTTTATAATTACACAAAGCGCAGAGGATACATGGGCGATTAATTACCCCCACTAACAATGGGGTGACTCGCTAACTTGAAGATAACATGGCGAGTGACGGGGTCGGCAGTCAGCCTCGCCAACAATAAATTTTTCCATGGTCTCAGCCAATCAATGGGCTGGATTTGAAACAAAGTTAAATACATGTTTGCATATCCTTTACAGGACATCGCTGTCAACATCAGCATCTTTCAGCTGATTGTTGATTTCTTGGCAAGATTACGCTCAGTAGTTTGCCATTGCTTTCTGAGTGGCCGGCTCAATACCCCGTAAGTTACCGACGCGATTCGAACCACTACTGATTCTCACCGTCCTCACGTTACTTACGAGAGTATAAAAGATTACGGAGAAAAGTCGCTAACCTCTAGGCCAGGAAGCCGGCTGAAAGAATGTTAGCTTCAATTAATTCTCCCATGGAAAATTTTTAATCGCTGGACCGTCTCTCTGAATCATGGTTACAATTATAACATCGTTTCTTGGGAAGCACTGCTGGATGACAAACAATACGTCACAGCCTCCTACAATTTTGTATCAAATGAACTGGTTTGTTACGAATTATCATGCAAAGAGTGAGGAAGAAAATACAACCTGAAATAGGGGAAGAACAATGTGGGTTTGTAGAAGGAAAGGGTACAGTAAATGCTGTGTATATGCTGCGAACAGTTATTGAACGTGCTTTAGAAGTAAACAAGGATATACATCTTTGCTTTATTGACTACACAAAGGCTTTTGATAGAGTTAGATATGTCAACATTGTGGATATGCTTGCAGATCTACAAATTGATGGGAAAGACATTAGACTTATAAAAAACATATATTGGAAACAACAAGCTGCCATAAGGATTGATAATGAAGTAGGACAATATCAACCTATTAAGAGAGGTGTTAGGCAGGGATGTGTAATGTCTCCAGATCTTTTTTCCCTATACAGTGAAAATATTTTCAGAAATGTAGAAGACCTAAATGGAATCAGCATTGGAGGACGAAACATAAATAACATTAGATATGCAGATGATACAGTATTGATTGCAGACAATGCACAGGATCTGCAACAATTAGTTGTACACAGTGAGCAGCTGGGGTTGGAATTAAATTGTAGGAAGACACAGGTTATGGTCGTCACTAGGAAGAACAAAGTACCACAATGTAATATACAAATAAATGGGGATTTTCTTCAACAAGTGAATCGGTTCAATTATCTCGGAACATTCATAACATCTGATGGCAGATGCCTTGAAGAGATTAGAACAAGAATCGCCATTGCGAAAGTAGCCTTTAGCAAGATGAAAAACATTCTGACCAATAAAATGATGTCAATTGAAACGAGAAAAAGAGTGTTGAGGGGATACATAGAGCCTGTTCTTTTGTATGGATGTGAAACTTGGACAATGTGCAGTCAAGCTGAAAAACATCTGATGGCTGCAGAAATGTGGTTTCTGAGGAAAATGCAAAGAATACCATGGACAGATAGAAAAACCAATGACCAAGTACTACAAGAGACAAATGAAAATCGTAGATTGATTAGAGAAATTAGACGTAGACAGTCAAAATATTTTGGACATTTTATGAGAAGAAATGGACTGGAGAACTTAGTGACAGCTGGCAAGATCGAAGAGAACAGACCAAGAGGAAGACCGAGAGGAAAATACCTGGATGGCTTGGCCACATGGCATGGACGAGGCAGAAACACTGATCTGATCCACGACTCTGGTGATCGAGTGAAGTGGCGAATCATGACCGCCCACGCTTTCCGGCATGGCACATGATTGATTGATTGATAGTGAAAGTAATCTTAAACCTAGCTAAGAAATCTTCTGAATAATTAATTATCTATATCTATAAAACAAAGTGTATGTATGTAAATATATATGTAAATATATATGTATGTCCTTTATTTGTTCGCGAACGGCCCATCCGATTGAGATGAAATTTTCTACACGCCTTCCTTTCATTCCAGAGCTGTCAACTGTCATAGTTTTTTTTTTCTTCTTCCTCCTCCTCCCTCCTCCCCCTCCCAAAATACGTACGTAAATATATGATGATGATGATGAAAGAATCCCCGAACCAAAACGCTAGGGAAAGGGAAGAAAATGACGTGACTACACAGAATCGTCACACGGCAATCATCATCATCAAGTGCCGTGCCGGCTGGCGTAGGCGTTCATGGCTCTCCGTAGATCTCAGTCTTTGGTTTTTTGGATCAACTCTGCTGCTGATATTCCTCCATGCCACGGCAATATCAATAACAATTCATCGGTTTTATGTGGTAAGAAAGTTATCTACAGTCGTGTAGAAGGGAAGAACTAGACGAGTATGAATTCGGAATGGCGAACGTCTCATCCTCCTCTCTTCTCCTTCCTCCACCCTTCTCCTCTTCCTTCTCTCTCCCTCTTCCTCTCCCCTCCTCCTCCGGCCCTACTCCCTCCGCCTCCTCCCTCATCTTCCCTCCTCCTCCCTCTCCCTCCTCATTCCCTCGTCCCTTCCTGCCTCCCTCCTCGCTCCTCTCTGGCCTCCTTCTCCCCTCATCATCCTCCCTCCTCCTTCTCCCTCTTCCTCCTCCTACCTCCTCCCTCCTCCTCCCTCTACCTCCTCCTCCTCCCTCCACCCTCCTCCTCCCTTCTCCTCCTCTTCCTCCTCCCTTTCCTTCCTCCTCCTCCTCCCCCTACCTCTTTCCACCTCCCTCCTCCTCCTCTTCCACCTCCCTTTCCTTCCTCCCCTCCTCATTCTCCCTCCTTCCTCCTCCTCCTTCCTTCTTCTCCCTCTGCCTCCTCCCTCCTCCTCTCCCCTCCTCCCTCCTCCTCCTCCTTCTCCTCCTCCCTCCTTCTCCCTTCTTCTCCTTCTCTTCCCCTCCGCCTCCCCCCTACCCTCTTCCTCTTCCCCTCCTCCCTCTCACCTCCTCCATCCTCCTCCTCCCTCTTCCTCATCCTTCCTCCTCCTCCCTCTTCCTCCCTCTCCCTCCTCCATCCCTCCTCCCTCTTCCTCCTCCTTCTTCCTCCTTCTTCCTTCTCCTCCCTCCTCCTCCGTCTTCCTCCTCCTCCCTCCTCCTCCCTCCTCCCTTTTCCTCCCTCATCCTCCTACCTCTATCCTCTCCACTCTTCCTCCTACCCTCTTCCTCTTCCCCTCCCCCTCCTCCCTATCCCCTCCTCCTCCCTTCACATTCCTCCTCCCCCCTCTTCCTCCTCCTCCCTCATCCCTCCTTCTCCCTCCTCCTCCTTCTTCCTCCCCTCCTCCTCCTCCTCCCTCTCCTCCTCCTCACTCCTCCTCCCTCTCCTCCTCCTCACTCCTCCTCCTCCCTCTACCTCCTCCCTCCTCCCCCCTTCACATTCCTCCTCCTCCCTCTTCCCCATCCCTCCTCCTCCCTCTACATCCTCCTCCCTTCACATTCCTCCTCCTCCCTCTTCCTCCTCCTCCCTCCTCCTCCTAATCCCTCCTTCTCCATCCTCCTCCTTATTCCTCCCTCCTCCTCCTCCTCCTCCTCCCTCCCCCCCCTCCTTCCTCCTCCTCCCTCTCCTCCTCCTCACTCCTCCTCCTCCCTCCTCCTCCCTCTACCTCCTCCCTCCTCCTCCCTTCACATTCCTCCTCCTCCCTCTTCCTCCTCCTCCCTCCTCCTCCTCTCTCCTCCTCCATCCTCCTCCTCCCTCCTCCTCATCACTCCTCCTCCTTCTTCCTCCCTCCTCCTCACTCCTCCTTCCTCCTCCTCCCTCCTCCTCCTCCCTCCTCCTCCCTCTACCTCCTCCCTCCTCCTCCCTCTACCTCCTCCCCCCCTCCTCCCTTCACATTCCTACTCCTCCCTCTTCCTCCTCCTCCCTCCTCCTCCTCTCTCCGCCTCCCTCCTCCTCCTCCTCCCTCCTCCTCCTCCTCCCTCTACCGTCCTCCCTCCTCCTCCCTTCACATTCCTCCTCCTCCTCCCCTCCTCCTCTTCCCTCCTTCTCCTCCTTCTCCCTCCTCCTTCTCCCTCTTCCTCCTCCCTCTTCCTTCTCCCTCCGCCTCCTCCCTCCTCCTACTCTCTCCTCCTTCTCCCTCCTCTCCCTCCTCCTCCCTCTCCTCCTCCTGCTCCCTTCTCCTCCTGCGTTCTCCTCCTTCCTCCTTCTCCCTCCTCCTCCCTCTTCCTCCTCCTCGCCTCCTCCTCCACCCTACTCCTCCCTCCTCCTCCTAATCCCTCCTCCTCCCTCCTATTCCTCCCTACTCCTCCTGTCTCCTCCCTCCTCCTCCCTCCTCTTCCCTCCTCCACCTCCCTCTTCCTCCTCCCTCCTACATTTACCCAAGACAGACAGACAGTCAGACAGATAGTCGGGAACGGGATCTTATATGACTACTTATATAATTTAAATGAGATGCTCTCCACCATGGGCTGGGCCGGGTCAGACAGACAGACAGATAGATAGATAGACAGACAGACAGACAGACAGACAGACAGACAGACAGACAGACAGACAGACAGACAGACAGACAGACAGACAGACAGACAGACAGTCGGGAACGGGAAC
>CAWUFQ010000569.1:0-32500 GCA_963921405.1 Cepaea hortensis
GTCACGTATCAGATATTAAGCTGATAAGAACAGATACTACACTTTGATCTTAGCCAAAAGGCCGAGAAGCGATAAACCAGAGGTTTGGAAGCGCACAAGGACAGCCAACTTGCCATGGTACGACAAGTGGGAACAGAAATTGTACACAGGAGTCCCGGAAACACACCTAACACACCTTCGTTTTCTTCGACATCCGCTCTTTTATTGTATATTCAGAATATTAAGGGAATTGGCGGAATAACCAATTCCCTCCTAGACAAAGTAGACGTCTTTTAATAGCCCCAAATTGACAGTGACAAATAAAAGTAGTAGAAATTTCAACTATAAGGCAATTTATGCAAGCCGGTTACCATTTATACAATCCGCTGCAAGCAGATGTGCAGCATTCTATAAATTCTGTCGATTTTCAAATAGTTTTACATAGCTTCTCATTGCAAACTTTTAGCAATCAAAGTATTTTAAACAAAAGAAAAGCTGCTTTAAAACGCAAATGTTTAGACTCTATAAACCAAATATCTATAAAAAAGAAGGTTGCCTCCCTTTGACCAAATACTCTCGTTGTTAGTGCGCTTCCCTACTAAGACAGCGGTCCTGTTTGACTCCCTACTGCCACTCGTACATTTGCACTGCTTTTAGGCCATTCTCAGAGGTACTGCAAGTCTGAGACGACCTGTGGTGACAGCGAGGCAAGCCCCGGGCATGTCACCTAGTTCCAAAAATCAGTTTAATATCGTAGTGACCGAATCGGTCACGTATCAGATATTAAGCTGATAAGAACAGATACTACACTTCACACACACACACACACACACACACACACACACACACACACACACACACTCACACACAAACAAACGCACACAAAGAGGACGACAAAATAATTTTTTTTTTTTTTTTTTTTTTTTTTTTTTAAGTCCAGTAAGTTGGTCGCAAACTACTTTTTTCTAGAAGTTGCAATGTGACCTTTAAAAAAAAAAAGGTCACCGAATTTATAGCACACCGTCCTGCGCGCTGTTGCATTCAGCGCGCTCTGAATTCCAATAGCGGTGCGCGCGCACTAAAACACACATGCATACGCATGTGAGAGGTGCGCTGGGTTGCCACTCGTACATTTGCACTGCTTTTAGGCCATTCTCAGAGGTACTGCAAGTCTGAGACGACCTGTGGTGACAGCGAGGCAAGCCCCGGGCATGTCACCTAGTTCCAAAAATCAGTTTAATATCGTAGTGACCGAATCGGTCACGTATCAGATATTAAGCTGATAAGAACAGATACTACACTTTGATCTTAGCCAAAAGGCCGAGAAGCGATAAACCAGAGGTTTGGAAGCGCACAAGGACAGCCAACTTGCCATGGTACGACAAGTGGGAACAGAAATTGTACACAGGAGTCCCGGAAACACACCTAACACACCTTCGTTTTCTTCGACATCCGCTCTTTTATTGTATATTCAGAATATTAAGGGAATTGGCGGAATAACCAATTCCCTCCTAGACAAAGTAGACGTCTTTTAATGGCCCCAAATTGACAGTGACAAATAAAAGTAGTAGAAATTTCAACTATAAGGCAATTTATGCAAGCCGGTTACCATTTATACAATCCGCTGCAAGCAGATGTGCAGCATTCTATAAATTCTGTCGATTTTCAAATAGTTTTACATAGCTTCTCATTGCAAACTTTTAGCAATCAAAGTATTTTAAACAAAAGAAAAGCTGCTTTAAAACGCAAATGTTTAGACTCTATAAACCAAATATCTATAAAAAAGAAGGTTGCCTCCCTTTGACCAAATACTCTCGTTGTTAGTGCGCTTCCCTACTAAGACAGCGGTCCTGTTTGACTCCCTACTGCCACTCGTACATTTGCACTGCTTTTAGGCCATTCTCAGAGGTACTGCAAGTCTGAGACGACCTGTGGTGACAGCGAGGCAAGCCCCGGGCATGTCACCTAGTTCCAAAAATCAGTTTAATATCGTAGTGACCGAATCGGTCACGTATCAGATATTAAGCTGATAAGAACAGATACTACACTTCACACACACACACACACACACACACACACACACACACACACACACACACACACACACACTCACACACAAACAAACGCACACAAAGAGGACGACAAAATAATTTTTTTTTTTTTTTTTTTTTTTTTTTTTAAGTCCAGTAAGTTGGTCGCAAACTACTTTTTTCTAGAAGTTGCAATGTGACCTTTAAAAAAAAAAAGGTCACCGAATTTATAGCACACCGTCCTGCGCGCTGTTGCATTCAGCGCGCTCTGAATTCCAATAGCGGTGCGCGCGCACTAAAACACACATGCATACGCATGTGAGAGGTGCGCTGGGTTGCCACTCGTACATTTGCACTGCTTTTAGGCCATTCTCAGAGGTACTGCAAGTCTGAGACGACCTGTGGTGACAGCGAGGCAAGCCCCGGGCATGTCACCTAGTTCCAAAAATCAGTTTAATATCGTAGTGACCGAATCGGTCACGTATCAGATATTAAGCTGATAAGAACAGATACTACACTTTGATCTTAGCCAAAAGGCCGAGAAGCGATAAACCAGAGGTTTGGAAGCGCACAAGGACAGCCAACTTGCCATGGTACGACAAGTGGGAACAGAAATTGTACACAGGAGTCCCGGAAACACACCTAACACACCTTCGTTTTCTTCGACATCCGCTCTTTTATTGTATATTCAGAATATTAAGGGAATTGGCGGAATAACCAATTCCCTCCTAGACAAAGTAGACGTCTTTTAATAGCCCCAAATTGACAGTGACAAATAAAAGTAGTAGAAATTTCAACTATAAGGCAATTTATGCAAGCCGGTTACCATTTATACAATCCGCTGCAAGCAGATGTGCAGCATTCTATAAATTCTGTCGATTTTCAAATAGTTTTACATAGCTTCTCATTGCAAACTTTTAGCAATCAAAGTATTTTAAACAAAAGAAAAGCTGCTTTAAAACGCAAATGTTTAGACTCTATAAACCAAATATCTATAAAAAAGAAGGTTGCCTCCCTTTGACCAAATACTCTCGTTGTTAGTGCGCTTCCCTACTAAGACAGCGGTTCTGTTTGACTCCCTACTGCCACTCGTACATTTGCACTGCTTTTAGGCCATTCTCAGAGGTACTGCAAGTCTGAGACGACCTGTGGTGACAGCGAGGCAAGCCCCGGGCATGTCACCTAGTTCCAAAAATCAGTTTAATATCGTAGTGACCGAATCGGTCACGTATCAGATATTAAGCTGATAAGAACAGATACTACACTTCACACACACACACACACACACACACACACACACACACACACACACACACACACACACACACACACACACACACTCACACACAAACAAACGCACACAAAGAGGACGACAAAATAATTTTTTTTTTTTTTTTTTTTTTTTAAAGTCCAGTAAGTTGGTCGCAAACTACTTTTTTCTAGAAGTTGCAATGTGACCTTTAAAAAAAAAAGGTCACCGAATTTATAGCACACCGTCCTGCGCGCTGTTGCATTCAGCGCGCTCTGAATTCCAATAGCGGTGCGCGCGCACTAAAACACACATGCATACGCATGTGAGAGGTGCGCTGGGTTGCCACTCGTACATTTGCACTGCTTTTAGGCCATTCTCAGAGGTACTGCAAGTCTGAGACGACCTGTGGTGACAGCGAGGCAAGCCCCGGGCATGTCACCTAGTTCCAAAAATCAGTTTAATATCGTAGTGACCGAATCGGTCACGTATCAGATATTAAGCTGATAAGAACAGATACTACACTTTGATCTTAGCCAAAAGGCCGAGAAGCGATAAACCAGAGGTTTGGAAGCGCACAAGGACAGCCAACTTGCCATGGTACGACAAGTGGGAACAGAAATTGTACACAGGAGTCCCGGAAACACACCTAACACACCTTCGTTTTCTTCGACATCCGCTCTTTTATTGTATATTCAGAATATTAAGGGAATTGGCGGAATAACCAATTCCCTCCTAGACAAAGTAGACGTCTTTTAATAGCCCCAAATTGACAGTGACAAATAAAAGTAGTAGAAATTTCAACTATAAGGCAATTTATGCAAGCCGGTTACCATTTATACAATCCGCTGCAAGCAGATGTGCAGCATTCTATAAATTCTGTCGATTTTCAAATAGTTTTACATAGCTTCTCATTGCAAACTTTTAGCAATCAAAGTATTTTAAACAAAAGAAAAGCTGCTTTAAAACGCAAATGTTTAGACTCTATAAACCAAATATCTATAAAAAAGAAGGTTGCCTCCCTTTGACCAAATACTCTCGTTGTTAGTGCGCTTCCCTACTAAGACAGCGGTTCTGTTTGACTCCCTACTGCCACTCGTACATTTGCACTGCTTTTAGGCCATTCTCAGAGGTACTGCAAGTCTGAGACGACCTGTGGTGACAGCGAGGCAAGCCCCGGGCATGTCACCTAGTTCCAAAAATCAGTTTAATATCGTAGTGACCGAATCGGTCACGTATCAGATATTAAGCTGATAAGAACAGATACTACACTTCACACACACACACACACACACACACACACACACACACACACACACACACACACACACACACACTCACACACAAACAAACGCACACAAAGAGGACGACAAAATAATTTTTTTTTTTTTTTTTTTTTTTTTTTTAAGTCCAGTAAGTTGGTCGCAAACTACTTTTTTCTAGAAGTTGCAATGTGACCTTTAAAAAAAAAAGGTCACCGAATTTATAGCACACCGTCCTGCGCGCTGTTGCATTCAGCGCGCTCTGAATTCCAATAGCGGTGCGCGCGCACTAAAACACACATGCATACGCATGTGAGAGGTGCGCTGGGTTGCCACTCGTACATTTGCACTGCTTTTAGGCCATTCTCAGAGGTACTGCAAGTCTGAGACGACCTGTGGTGACAGCGAGGCAAGCCCCGGGCATGTCACCTAGTTCCAAAAATCAGTTTAATATCGTAGTGACCGAATCGGTCACGTATCAGATATTAAGCTGATAAGAACAGATACTACACTTTGATCTTAGCCAAAAGGCCGAGAAGCGATAAACCAGAGGTTTGGAAGCGCACAAGGACAGCCAACTTGCCATGGTACGACAAGTGGGAACAGAAATTGTACACAGGAGTCCCGGAAACACACCTAACACACCTTCGTTTTCTTCGACATCCGCTCTTTTATTGTATATTCAGAATATTAAGGGAATTGGCGGAATAACCAATTCCCTCCTAGACAAAGTAGACGTCTTTTAATAGCCCCAAATTGACAGTGACAAATAAAAGTAGTAGAAATTTCAACTATAAGGCAATTTATGCAAGCCGGTTACCATTTATACAATCCGCTGCAAGCAGATGTGCAGCATTCTATAAATTCTGTCGATTTTCAAATAGTTTTACATAGCTTCTCATTGCAAACTTTTAGCAATCAAAGTATTTTAAACAAAAGAAAAGCTGCTTTAAAACGCAAATGTTTAGACTCTATAAACCAAATATCTATAAAAAAGAAGGTTGCCTCCCTTTGACCAAATACTCTCGTTGTTAGTGCGCTTCCCTACTAAGACAGCGGTCCTGTTTGACTCCCTACTGCCACTCGTACATTTGCACTGCTTTTAGGCCATTCTCAGAGGTACTGCAAGTCTGAGACGACCTGTGGTGACAGCGAGGCAAGCCCCGGGCATGTCACCTAGTTCCAAAAATCAGTTTAATATCGTAGTGACCGAATCGGTCACGTATCAGATATTAAGCTGATAAGAACAGATACTACACTTTGATCTTAGCCAAAAGGCCGAGAAGCGATAAACCAGAGGTTTGGAAGCGCACAAGGACAGCCAACTTGCCATGGTACGACAAGTGGGAACAGAAATTGTACACAGGAGTCCCGGAAACACACCTAACACACCTTCGTTTTCTTCGACATCCGCTCTTTTATTGTATATTCAGAATATTAAGGGAATTGGCGGAATAACCAATTCCCTCCTAGACAAAGTAGACGTCTTTTAATAGCCCCAAATTGACAGTGACAAATAAAAGTAGTAGAAATTTCAACTATAAGGCAATTTATGCAAGCCGGTTACCATTTATACAATCCGCTGCAAGCAGATGTGCAGCATTCTATAAATTCTGTCGATTTTCAAATAGTTTTACATAGCTTCTCATTGCAAACTTTTAGCAATCAAAGTATTTTAAACAAAAGAAAAGCTGCTTTAAAACGCAAATGTTTAGACTCTATAAACCAAATATCTATAAAAAAGAAGGTTGCCTCCCTTTGACCAAATACTCTCGTTGTTAGTGCGCTTCCCTACTAAGACAGCGGTCCTGTTTGACTCCCTACTGCCACTCGTACATTTGCACTGCTTTTAGGCCATTCTCAGAGGTACTGCAAGTCTGAGACGACCTGTGGTGACAGCGAGGCAAGCCCCGGGCATGTCACCTAGTTCCAAAAATCAGTTTAATATCGTAGTGACCGAATCGGTCACGTATCAGATATTAAGCTGATAAGAACAGATACTACACTTCACACACACACACACACACACACACACACACACACACACACACTCACACACAAACAAACGCACACAAAGAGGACGACAAAATAATTTTTTTTTTTTTTTTTTTTTTTTTTTTTTAAGTCCAGTAAGTTGGTCGCAAACTACTTTTTTCTAGAAGTTGCAATGTGACCTTTAAAAAAAAAAAGGTCACCGAATTTATAGCACACCGTCCTGCGCGCTGTTGCATTCAGCGCGCTCTGAATTCCAATAGCGGTGCGCGCGCACTAAAACACACATGCATACGCATGTGAGAGGTGCGCTGGGTTGCCACTCGTACATTTGCACTGCTTTTAGGCCATTCTCAGAGGTACTGCAAGTCTGAGACGACCTGTGGTGACAGCGAGGCAAGCCCCGGGCATGTCACCTAGTTCCAAAAATCAGTTTAATATCGTAGTGACCGAATCGGTCACGTATCAGATATTAAGCTGATAAGAACAGATACTACACTTTGATCTTAGCCAAAAGGCCGAGAAGCGATAAACCAGAGGTTTGGAAGCGCACAAGGACAGCCAACTTGCCATGGTACGACAAGTGGGAACAGAAATTGTACACAGGAGTCCCGGAAACACACCTAACACACCTTCGTTTTCTTCGACATCCGCTCTTTTATTGTATATTCAGAATATTAAGGGAATTGGCGGAATAACCAATTCCCTCCTAGACAAAGTAGACGTCTTTTAATGGCCCCAAATTGACAGTGACAAATAAAAGTAGTAGAAATTTCAACTATAAGGCAATTTATGCAAGCCGGTTACCATTTATACAATCCGCTGCAAGCAGATGTGCAGCATTCTATAAATTCTGTCGATTTTCAAATAGTTTTACATAGCTTCTCATTGCAAACTTTTAGCAATCAAAGTATTTTAAACAAAAGAAAAGCTGCTTTAAAACGCAAATGTTTAGACTCTATAAACCAAATATCTATAAAAAAGAAGGTTGCCTCCCTTTGACCAAATACTCTCGTTGTTAGTGCGCTTCCCTACTAAGACAGCGGTTCTGTTTGACTCCCTACTGCCACTCGTACATTTGCACTGCTTTTAGGCCATTCTCAGAGGTACTGCAAGTCTGAGACGACCTGTGGTGACAGCGAGGCAAGCCCCGGGCATGTCACCTAGTTCCAAAAATCAGTTTAATATCGTAGTGACCGAATCGGTCACGTATCAGATATTAAGCTGATAAGAACAGATACTACACTTCACACACACACACACACACACACACACACACACACACACACACACACTCACACACAAACAAACGCACACAAAGAGGACGACAAAATAATTTTTTTTTTTTTTTTTTTTTTTTTTTTAAGTCCAGTAAGTTGGTCGCAAACTACTTTTTTCTAGAAGTTGCAATGTGACCTTTAAAAAAAAAAAAGGTCACCGAATTTATAGCACACCGTCCTGCGCGCTGTTGCATTCAGCGCGCTCTGAATTCCAATAGCGGTGCGCGCGCACTAAAACACACATGCATACGCATGTGAGAGGTGCGCTGGGTTGCCACTCGTACATTTGCACTGCTTTTAGGCCATTCTCAGAGGTACTGCAAGTCTGAGACGACCTGTGGTGACAGCGAGGCAAGCCCCGGGCATGTCACCTAGTTCCAAAAATCAGTTTAATATCGTAGTGACCGAATCGGTCACGTATCAGATATTAAGCTGATAAGAACAGATACTACACTTTGATCTTAGCCAAAAGGCCGAGAAGCGATAAACCAGAGGTTTGGAAGCGCACAAGGACAGCCAACTTGCCATGGTACGACAAGTGGGAACAGAAATTGTACACAGGAGTCCCGGAAACACACCTAACACACCTTCGTTTTCTTCGACATCCGCTCTTTTATTGTATATTCAGAATATTAAGGGAATTGGCGGAATAACCAATTCCCTCCTAGACAAAGTAGACGTCTTTTAATGGCCCCAAATTGACAGTGACAAATAAAAGTAGTAGAAATTTCAACTATAAGGCAATTTATGCAAGCCGGTTACCATTTATACAATCCGCTGCAAGCAGATGTGCAGCATTCTATAAATTCTGTCGATTTTCAAATAGTTTTACATAGCTTCTCATTGCAAACTTTTAGCAATCAAAGTATTTTAAACAAAAGAAAAGCTGCTTTAAAACGCAAATGTTTAGACTCTATAAACCAAATATCTATAAAAAAGAAGGTTGCCTCCCTTTGACCAAATACTCTCGTTGTTAGTGCGCTTCCCTACTAAGACAGCGGTCCTGTTTGACTCCCTACTGCCACTCGTACATTTGCACTGCTTTTAGGCCATTCTCAGAGGTACTGCAAGTCTGAGACGACCTGTGGTGACAGCGAGGCAAGCCCCGGGCATGTCACCTAGTTCCAAAAATCAGTTTAATATCGTAGTGACCGAATCGGTCACGTATCAGATATTAAGCTGATAAGAACAGATACTAAACTTCACACACACACACACACACACACACACACACACACACACACACACACACACACTCACACACAAACAAACGCACACAAAGAGGACGACAAAATAATTTTTTTTTTTTTTTTTTTTTTTTTTTTAAGTCCAGTAAGTTGGTCGCAAACTACTTTTTTCTAGAAGTTGCAATGTGACCTTTAAAAAAAAAAAGGTCACCGAATTTATAGCACACCGTCCTGCGCGCTGTTGCATTCAGCGCGCTCTGAATTCCAATAGCGGTGCGCGCGCACTAAAACACACATGCATACGCATGTGAGAGGTGCGCTGGGTTGCCACTCGTACATTTGCACTGCTTTTAGGCCATTCTCAGAGGTACTGCAAGTCTGAGACGACCTGTGGTGACAGCGAGGCAAGCCCCGGGCATGTCACCTAGTTCCAAAAATCAGTTTAATATCGTAGTGACCGAATCGGTCACGTATCAGATATTAAGCTGATAAGAACAGATACTACACTTTGATCTTAGCCAAAAGGCCGAGAAGCGATAAACCAGAGGTTTGGAAGCGCACAAGGACAGCCAACTTGCCATGGTACGACAAGTGGGAACAGAAATTGTACACAGGAGTCCCGGAAACACACCTAACACACCTTCGTTTTCTTCGACATCCGCTCTTTTATTGTATATTCAGAATATTAAGGGAATTGGCGGAATAACCAATTCCCTCCTAGACAAAGTAGACGTCTTTTAATGGCCCCAAATTGACAGTGACAAATAAAAGTAGTAGAAATTTCAACTATAAGGCAATTTATGCAAGCCGGTTACCATTTATACAATCCGCTGCAAGCAGATGTGCAGCATTCTATAAATTCTGTCGATTTTCAAATAGTTTTACATAGCTTCTCATTGCAAACTTTTAGCAATCAAAGTATTTTAAACAAAAGAAAAGCTGCTTTAAAACGCAAATGTTTAGACTCTATAAACCAAATATCTATAAAAAAGAAGGTTGCCTCCCTTTGACCAAATACTCTCGTTGTTAGTGCGCTTCCCTACTAAGACAGCGGTCCTGTTTGACTCCCTACTGCCACTCGTACATTTGCACTGCTTTTAGGCCATTCTCAGAGGTACTGCAAGTCTGAGACGACCTGTGGTGACAGCGAGGCAAGCCCCGGGCATGTCACCTAGTTCCAAAAATCAGTTTAATATCGTAGTGACCGAATCGGTCACGTATCAGATATTAAGCTGATAAGAACAGATACTAAACTTCACACACACACACACACACACACACACACACACACACACACACACACACACACACACACACTCACACACAAACAAACGCACACAAAGAGGACGACAAAATAATTTTTTTTTTTTTTTTTTTTTTTTAAAGTCCAGTAAGTTGGTCGCAAACTACTTTTTTCTAGAAGTTGCAATGTGACCTTTAAAAAAAAAAGGTCACCGAATTTATAGCACACCGTCCTGCGCGCTGTTGCATTCAGCGCGCTCTGAATTCCAATAGCGGTGCGCGCGCACTAAAACACACATGCATACGCATGTGAGAGGTGCGCTGGGTTGCCACTCGTACATTTGCACTGCTTTTAGGCCATTCTCAGAGGTACTGCAAGTCTGAGACGACCTGTGGTGACAGCGAGGCAAGCCCCGGGCATGTCACCTAGTTCCAAAAATCAGTTTAATATCGTAGTGACCGAATCGGTCACGTATCAGATATTAAGCTGATAAGAACAGATACTACACTTCACACACACACACACACACACACACACACACACACACACACACACACACACACACACACACACACACACACTCACACACAAACAAACGCACACAAAGAGGACGACAAAATAATTTTTTTTTTTTTTTTTTTTTTTTAAAGTCCAGTAAGTTGGTCGCAAACTACTTTTTTCTAGAAGTTGCAATGTGACCTTTAAAAAAAAAAAGGTCACCGAATTTATAGCACACCGTCCTGCGCGCTGTTGCATTCAGCGCGCTCTGAATTCCAATAGCGGTGCGCGCGCACTAAAACACACATGCATACGCATGTGAGAGGTGCGCTGGGTTGCCACTCGTACATTTGCACTGCTTTTAGGCCATTCTCAGAGGTACTGCAAGTCTGAGACGACCTGTGGTGACAGCGAGGCAAGCCCCGGGCATGTCACCTAGTTCCAAAAATCAGTTTAATATCGTAGTGACCGAATCGGTCACGTATCAGATATTAAGCTGATAAGAACAGATACTACACTTTGATCTTAGCCAAAAGGCCGAGAAGCGATAAACCAGAGGTTTGGAAGCGCACAAGGACAGCCAACTTGCCATGGTACGACAAGTGGGAACAGAAATTGTACACAGGAGTCCCGGAAACACACCTAACACACCTTCGTTTTCTTCGACATCCGCTCTTTTATTGTATATTCAGAATATTAAGGGAATTGGCGGAATAACCAATTCCCTCCTAGACAAAGTAGACGTCTTTTAATGGCCCCAAATTGACAGTGACAAATAAAAGTAGTAGAAATTTCAACTATAAGGCAATTTATGCAAGCCGGTTACCATTTATACAATCCGCTGCAAGCAGATGTGCAGCATTCTATAAATTCTGTCGATTTTCAAATAGTTTTACATAGCTTCTCATTGCAAACTTTTAGCAATCAAAGTATTTTAAACAAAAGAAAAGCTGCTTTAAAACGCAAATGTTTAGACTCTATAAACCAAATATCTATAAAAAAGAAGGTTGCCTCCCTTTGACCAAATACTCTCGTTGTTAGTGCGCTTCCCTACTAAGACAGCGGTCCTGTTTGACTCCCTACTGCCACTCGTACATTTGCACTGCTTTTAGGCCATTCTCAGAGGTACTGCAAGTCTGAGACGACCTGTGGTGACAGCGAGGCAAGCCCCGGGCATGTCACCTAGTTCCAAAAATCAGTTTAATATCGTAGTGACCGAATCGGTCACGTATCAGATATTAAGCTGATAAGAACAGATACTAAACTTCACACACACACACACACACACACACACACACACACACACACACACACACACACACACACACTCACACACAAACAAACGCACACAAAGAGGACGACAAAATAATTTTTTTTTTTTTTTTTTTTTTTTAAAGTCCAGTAAGTTGGTCGCAAACTACTTTTTTCTAGAAGTTGCAATGTGACCTTTAAAAAAAAAAGGTCACCGAATTTATAGCACACCGTCCTGCGCGCTGTTGCATTCAGCGCGCTCTGAATTCCAATAGCGGTGCGCGCGCACTAAAACACACATGCATACGCATGTGAGAGGTGCGCTGGGTTGCCACTCGTACATTTGCACTGCTTTTAGGCCATTCTCAGAGGTACTGCAAGTCTGAGACGACCTGTGGTGACAGCGAGGCAAGCCCCGGGCATGTCACCTAGTTCCAAAAATCAGTTTAATATCGTAGTGACCGAATCGGTCACGTATCAGATATTAAGCTGATAAGAACAGATACTACACTTTGATCTTAGCCAAAAGGCCGAGAAGCGATAAACCAGAGGTTTGGAAGCGCACAAGGACAGCCAACTTGCCATGGTACGACAAGTGGGAACAGAAATTGTACACAGGAGTCCCGGAAACACACCTAACACACCTTCGTTTTCTTCGACATCCGCTCTTTTATTGTATATTCAGAATATTAAGGGAATTGGCGGAATAACCAATTCCCTCCTAGACAAAGTAGACGTCTTTTAATAGCCCCAAATTGACAGTGACAAATAAAAGTAGTAGAAATTTCAACTATAAGGCAATTTATGCAAGCCGGTTACCATTTATACAATCCGCTGCAAGCAGATGTGCAGCATTCTATAAATTCTGTCGATTTTCAAATAGTTTTACATAGCTTCTCATTGCAAACTTTTAGCAATCAAAGTATTTTAAACAAAAGAAAAGCTGCTTTAAAACGCAAATGTTTAGACTCTATAAACCAAATATCTATAAAAAAGAAGGTTGCCTCCCTTTGACCAAATACTCTCGTTGTTAGTGCGCTTCCCTACTAAGACAGCGGTCCTGTTTGACTCCCTACTGCCACTCGTACATTTGCACTGCTTTTAGGCCATTCTCAGAGGTACTGCAAGTCTGAGACGACCTGTGGTGACAGCGAGGCAAGCCCCGGGCATGTCACCTAGTTCCAAAAATCAGTTTAATATCGTAGTGACCGAATCGGTCACGTATCAGATATTAAGCTGATAAGAACAGATACTACACTTCACACACACACACACACACACACACACACACACACACACACACACACACTCACACACAAACAAACGCACACAAAGAGGACGACAAAATAATTTTTTTTTTTTTTTTTTTTTTTTAAAGTCCAGTAAGTTGGTCGCAAACTACTTTTTTCTAGAAGTTGCAATGTGACCTTTAAAAAAAAAAGGTCACCGAATTTATAGCACACCGTCCTGCGCGCTGTTGCATTCAGCGCGCTCTGAATTCCAATAGCGGTGCGCGCGCACTAAAACACACATGCATACGCATGTGAGAGGTGCGCTGGGTTGCCACTCGTACATTTGCACTGCTTTTAGGCCATTCTCAGAGGTACTGCAAGTCTGAGACGACCTGTGGTGACAGCGAGGCAAGCCCCGGGCATGTCACCTAGTTCCAAAAATCAGTTTAATATCGTAGTGACCGAATCGGTCACGTATCAGATATTAAGCTGATAAGAACAGATACTACACTTTGATCTTAGCCAAAAGGCCGAGAAGCGATAAACCAGAGGTTTGGAAGCGCACAAGGACAGCCAACTTGCCATGGTACGACAAGTGGGAACAGAAATTGTACACAGGAGTCCCGGAAACACACCTAACACACCTTCGTTTTCTTCGACATCCGCTCTTTTATTGTATATTCAGAATATTAAGGGAATTGGCGGAATAACCAATTCCCTCCTAGACAAAGTAGACGTCTTTTAATAGCCCCAAATTGACAGTGACAAATAAAAGTAGTAGAAATTTCAACTATAAGGCAATTTATGCAAGCCGGTTACCATTTATACAATCCGCTGCAAGCAGATGTGCAGCATTCTATAAATTCTGTCGATTTTCAAATAGTTTTACATAGCTTCTCATTGCAAACTTTTAGCAATCAAAGTATTTTAAACAAAAGAAAAGCTGCTTTAAAACGCAAATGTTTAGACTCTATAAACCAAATATCTATAAAAAAGAAGGTTGCCTCCCTTTGACCAAATACTCTCGTTGTTAGTGCGCTTCCCTACTAAGACAGCGGTCCTGTTTGACTCCCTACTGCCACTCGTACATTTGCACTGCTTTTAGGCCATTCTCAGAGGTACTGCAAGTCTGAGACGACCTGTGGTGACAGCGAGGCAAGCCCCGGGCATGTCACCTAGTTCCAAAAATCAGTTTAATATCGTAGTGACCGAATCGGTCACGTATCAGATATTAAGCTGATAAGAACAGATACTACACTTCACACACACACACACACACACACACACACACACACACACACACACACACTCACACACAAACAAACGCACACAAAGAGGACGACAAAATAATTTTTTTTTTTTTTTTTTTTTTTTTTTAAGTCCAGTAAGTTGGTCGCAAACTACTTTTTTCTAGAAGTTGCAATGTGACCTTTAAAAAAAAAAAGGTCACCGAATTTATAGCACACCGTCCTGCGCGCTGTTGCATTCAGCGCGCTCTGAATTCCAATAGCGGTGCGCGCGCACTAAAACACACATGCATACGCATGTGAGAGGTGCGCTGGGTTGCCACTCGTACATTTGCACTGCTTTTAGGCCATTCTCAGAGGTACTGCAAGTCTGAGACGACCTGTGGTGACAGCGAGGCAAGCCCCGGGCATGTCACCTAGTTCCAAAAATCAGTTTAATATCGTAGTGACCGAATCGGTCACGTATCAGATATTAAGCTGATAAGAACAGATACTACACTTTGATCTTAGCCAAAAGGCCGAGAAGCGATAAACCAGAGGTTTGGAAGCGCACAAGGACAGCCAACTTGCCATGGTACGACAAGTGGGAACAGAAATTGTACACAGGAGTCCCGGAAACACACCTAACACACCTTCGTTTTCTTCGACATCCGCTCTTTTATTGTATATTCAGAATATTAAGGGAATTGGCGGAATAACCAATTCCCTCCTAGACAAAGTAGACGTCTTTTAATAGCCCCAAATTGACAGTGACAAATAAAAGTAGTAGAAATTTCAACTATAAGGCAATTTATGCAAGCCGGTTACCATTTATACAATCCGCTGCAAGCAGATGTGCAGCATTCTATAAATTCTGTCGATTTTCAAATAGTTTTACATAGCTTCTCATTGCAAACTTTTAGCAATCAAAGTATTTTAAACAAAAGAAAAGCTGCTTTAAAACGCAAATGTTTAGACTCTATAAACCAAATATCTATAAAAAAGAAGGTTGCCTCCCTTTGACCAAATACTCTCGTTGTTAGTGCGCTTCCCTACTAAGACAGCGGTCCTGTTTGACTCCCTACTGCCACTCGTACATTTGCACTGCTTTTAGGCCATTCTCAGAGGTACTGCAAGTCTGAGACGACCTGTGGTGACAGCGAGGCAAGCCCCGGGCATGTCACCTAGTTCCAAAAATCAGTTTAATATCGTAGTGACCGAATCGGTCACGTATCAGATATTAAGCTGATAAGAACAGATACTACACTTCACACACACACACACACACACACACACACACACACACACACACTCACACACAAACAAACGCACACAAAGAGGACGACAAAATAATTTTTTTTTTTTTTTTTTTTTTTTTTTTTTAAGTCCAGTAAGTTGGTCGCAAACTACTTTTTTCTAGAAGTTGCAATGTGACCTTTAAAAAAAAAAAGGTCACCGAATTTATAGCACACCGTCCTGCGCGCTGTTGCATTCAGCGCGCTCTGAATTCCAATAGCGGTGCGCGCGCACTAAAACACACATGCATACGCATGTGAGAGGTGCGCTGGGTTGCCACTCGTACATTTGCACTGCTTTTAGGCCATTCTCAGAGGTACTGCAAGTCTGAGACGACCTGTGGTGACAGCGAGGCAAGCCCCGGGCATGTCACCTAGTTCCAAAAATCAGTTTAATATCGTAGTGACCGAATCGGTCACGTATCAGATATTAAGCTGATAAGAACAGATACTACACTTTGATCTTAGCCAAAAGGCCGAGAAGCGATAAACCAGAGGTTTGGAAGCGCACAAGGACAGCCAACTTGCCATGGTACGACAAGTGGGAACAGAAATTGTACACAGGAGTCCCGGAAACACACCTAACACACCTTCGTTTTCTTCGACATCCGCTCTTTTATTGTATATTCAGAATATTAAGGGAATTGGCGGAATAACCAATTCCCTCCTAGACAAAGTAGACGTCTTTTAATGGCCCCAAATTGACAGTGACAAATAAAAGTAGTAGAAATTTCAACTATAAGGCAATTTATGCAAGCCGGTTACCATTTATACAATCCGCTGCAAGCAGATGTGCAGCATTCTATAAATTCTGTCGATTTTCAAATAGTTTTACATAGCTTCTCATTGCAAACTTTTAGCAATCAAAGTATTTTAAACAAAAGAAAAGCTGCTTTAAAACGCAAATGTTTAGACTCTATAAACCAAATATCTATAAAAAAGAAGGTTGCCTCCCTTTGACCAAATACTCTCGTTGTTAGTGCGCTTCCCTACTAAGACAGCGGTTCTGTTTGACTCCCTACTGCCACTCGTACATTTGCACTGCTTTTAGGCCATTCTCAGAGGTACTGCAAGTCTGAGACGACCTGTGGTGACAGCGAGGCAAGCCCCGGGCATGTCACCTAGTTCCAAAAATCAGTTTAATATCGTAGTGACCGAATCGGTCACGTATCAGATATTAAGCTGATAAGAACAGATACTACACTTCACACACACACACACACACACACACACACACACACACACACACACACTCACACACAAACAAACGCACACAAAGAGGACGACAAAATAATTTTTTTTTTTTTTTTTTTTTTTTTTTTAAGTCCAGTAAGTTGGTCGCAAACTACTTTTTTCTAGAAGTTGCAATGTGACCTTTAAAAAAAAAAAAGGTCACCGAATTTATAGCACACCGTCCTGCGCGCTGTTGCATTCAGCGCGCTCTGAATTCCAATAGCGGTGCGCGCGCACTAAAACACACATGCATACGCATGTGAGAGGTGCGCTGGGTTGCCACTCGTACATTTGCACTGCTTTTAGGCCATTCTCAGAGGTACTGCAAGTCTGAGACGACCTGTGGTGACAGCGAGGCAAGCCCCGGGCATGTCACCTAGTTCCAAAAATCAGTTTAATATCGTAGTGACCGAATCGGTCACGTATCAGATATTAAGCTGATAAGAACAGATACTACACTTTGATCTTAGCCAAAAGGCCGAGAAGCGATAAACCAGAGGTTTGGAAGCGCACAAGGACAGCCAACTTGCCATGGTACGACAAGTGGGAACAGAAATTGTACACAGGAGTCCCGGAAACACACCTAACACACCTTCGTTTTCTTCGACATCCGCTCTTTTATTGTATATTCAGAATATTAAGGGAATTGGCGGAATAACCAATTCCCTCCTAGACAAAGTAGACGTCTTTTAATGGCCCCAAATTGACAGTGACAAATAAAAGTAGTAGAAATTTCAACTATAAGGCAATTTATGCAAGCCGGTTACCATTTATACAATCCGCTGCAAGCAGATGTGCAGCATTCTATAAATTCTGTCGATTTTCAAATAGTTTTACATAGCTTCTCATTGCAAACTTTTAGCAATCAAAGTATTTTAAACAAAAGAAAAGCTGCTTTAAAACGCAAATGTTTAGACTCTATAAACCAAATATCTATAAAAAAGAAGGTTGCCTCCCTTTGACCAAATACTCTCGTTGTTAGTGCGCTTCCCTACTAAGACAGCGGTCCTGTTTGACTCCCTACTGCCACTCGTACATTTGCACTGCTTTTAGGCCATTCTCAGAGGTACTGCAAGTCTGAGACGACCTGTGGTGACAGCGAGGCAAGCCCCGGGCATGTCACCTAGTTCCAAAAATCAGTTTAATATCGTAGTGACCGAATCGGTCACGTATCAGATATTAAGCTGATAAGAACAGATACTAAACTTCACACACACACACACACACACACACACACACACACACACACACACACACACACTCACACACAAACAAACGCACACAAAGAGGACGACAAAATAATTTTTTTTTTTTTTTTTTTTTTTTTTTTAAGTCCAGTAAGTTGGTCGCAAACTACTTTTTTCTAGAAGTTGCAATGTGACCTTTAAAAAAAAAAAGGTCACCGAATTTATAGCACACCGTCCTGCGCGCTGTTGCATTCAGCGCGCTCTGAATTCCAATAGCGGTGCGCGCGCACTAAAACACACATGCATACGCATGTGAGAGGTGCGCTGGGTTGCCACTCGTACATTTGCACTGCTTTTAGGCCATTCTCAGAGGTACTGCAAGTCTGAGACGACCTGTGGTGACAGCGAGGCAAGCCCCGGGCATGTCACCTAGTTCCAAAAATCAGTTTAATATCGTAGTGACCGAATCGGTCACGTATCAGATATTAAGCTGATAAGAACAGATACTACACTTTGATCTTAGCCAAAAGGCCGAGAAGCGATAAACCAGAGGTTTGGAAGCGCACAAGGACAGCCAACTTGCCATGGTACGACAAGTGGGAACAGAAATTGTACACAGGAGTCCCGGAAACACACCTAACACACCTTCGTTTTCTTCGACATCCGCTCTTTTATTGTATATTCAGAATATTAAGGGAATTGGCGGAATAACCAATTCCCTCCTAGACAAAGTAGACGTCTTTTAATGGCCCCAAATTGACAGTGACAAATAAAAGTAGTAGAAATTTCAACTATAAGGCAATTTATGCAAGCCGGTTACCATTTATACAATCCGCTGCAAGCAGATGTGCAGCATTCTATAAATTCTGTCGATTTTCAAATAGTTTTACATAGCTTCTCATTGCAAACTTTTAGCAATCAAAGTATTTTAAACAAAAGAAAAGCTGCTTTAAAACGCAAATGTTTAGACTCTATAAACCAAATATCTATAAAAAAGAAGGTTGCCTCCCTTTGACCAAATACTCTCGTTGTTAGTGCGCTTCCCTACTAAGACAGCGGTCCTGTTTGACTCCCTACTGCCACTCGTACATTTGCACTGCTTTTAGGCCATTCTCAGAGGTACTGCAAGTCTGAGACGACCTGTGGTGACAGCGAGGCAAGCCCCGGGCATGTCACCTAGTTCCAAAAATCAGTTTAATATCGTAGTGACCGAATCGGTCACGTATCAGATATTAAGCTGATAAGAACAGATACTAAACTTCACACACACACACACACACACACACACACACACACACACACACACACACACACACACACACACTCACACACAAACAAACGCACACAAAGAGGACGACAAAATAATTTTTTTTTTTTTTTTTTTTTTTTAAAGTCCAGTAAGTTGGTCGCAAACTACTTTTTTCTAGAAGTTGCAATGTGACCTTTAAAAAAAAAAGGTCACCGAATTTATAGCACACCGTCCTGCGCGCTGTTGCATTCAGCGCGCTCTGAATTCCAATAGCGGTGCGCGCGCACTAAAACACACATGCATACGCATGTGAGAGGTGCGCTGGGTTGCCACTCGTACATTTGCACTGCTTTTAGGCCATTCTCAGAGGTACTGCAAGTCTGAGACGACCTGTGGTGACAGCGAGGCAAGCCCCGGGCATGTCACCTAGTTCCAAAAATCAGTTTAATATCGTAGTGACCGAATCGGTCACGTATCAGATATTAAGCTGATAAGAACAGATACTACACTTCACACACACACACACACACACACACACACACACACACACACACACACACACACACACACACACACACACACTCACACACAAACAAACGCACACAAAGAGGACGACAAAATAATTTTTTTTTTTTTTTTTTTTTTTTAAAGTCCAGTAAGTTGGTCGCAAACTACTTTTTTCTAGAAGTTGCAATGTGACCTTTAAAAAAAAAAGGTCACCGAATTTATAGCACACCGTCCTGCGCGCTGTTGCATTCAGCGCGCTCTGAATTCCAATAGCGGTGCGCGCGCACTAAAACACACATGCATACGCATGTGAGAGGTGCGCTGGGTTGCCACTCGTACATTTGCACTGCTTTTAGGCCATTCTCAGAGGTACTGCAAGTCTGAGACGACCTGTGGTGACAGCGAGGCAAGCCCCGGGCATGTCACCTAGTTCCAAAAATCAGTTTAATATCGTAGTGACCGAATCGGTCACGTATCAGATATTAAGCTGATAAGAACAGATACTACACTTTGATCTTAGCCAAAAGGCCGAGAAGCGATAAACCAGAGGTTTGGAAGCGCACAAGGACAGCCAACTTGCCATGGTACGACAAGTGGGAACAGAAATTGTACACAGGAGTCCCGGAAACACACCTAACACACCTTCGTTTTCTTCGACATCCGCTCTTTTATTGTATATTCAGAATATTAAGGGAATTGGCGGAATAACCAATTCCCTCCTAGACAAAGTAGACGTCTTTTAATGGCCCCAAATTGACAGTGACAAATAAAAGTAGTAGAAATTTCAACTATAAGGCAATTTATGCAAGCCGGTTACCATTTATACAATCCGCTGCAAGCAGATGTGCAGCATTCTATAAATTCTGTCGATTTTCAAATAGTTTTACATAGCTTCTCATTGCAAACTTTTAGCAATCAAAGTATTTTAAACAAAAGAAAAGCTGCTTTAAAACGCAAATGTTTAGACTCTATAAACCAAATATCTATAAAAAAGAAGGTTGCCTCCCTTTGACCAAATACTCTCGTTGTTAGTGCGCTTCCCTACTAAGACAGCGGTTCTGTTTGACTCCCTACTGCCACTCGTACATTTGCACTGCTTTTAGGCCATTCTCAGAGGTACTGCAAGTCTGAGACGACCTGTGGTGACAGCGAGGCAAGCCCCGGGCATGTCACCTAGTTCCAAAAATCAGTTTAATATCGTAGTGACCGAATCGGTCACGTATCAGATATTAAGCTGATAAGAACAGATACTACACTTCACACACACACACACACACACACACACACACACACACACACACACACTCACACACAAACAAACGCACACAAAGAGGACGACAAAATAATTTTTTTTTTTTTTTTTTTTTTTTTTTTAAGTCCAGTAAGTTGGTCGCAAACTACTTTTTTCTAGAAGTTGCAATGTGACCTTTAAAAAAAAAAAAGGTCACCGAATTTATAGCACACCGTCCTGCGCGCTGTTGCATTCAGCGCGCTCTGAATTCCAATAGCGGTGCGCGCGCACTAAAACACACATGCATACGCATGTGAGAGGTGCGCTGGGTTGCCACTCGTACATTTGCACTGCTTTTAGGCCATTCTCAGAGGTACTGCAAGTCTGAGACGACCTGTGGTGACAGCGAGGCAAGCCCCGGGCATGTCACCTAGTTCCAAAAATCAGTTTAATATCGTAGTGACCGAATCGGTCACGTATCAGATATTAAGCTGATAAGAACAGATACTACACTTTGATCTTAGCCAAAAGGCCGAGAAGCGATAAACCAGAGGTTTGGAAGCGCACAAGGACAGCCAACTTGCCATGGTACGACAAGTGGGAACAGAAATTGTACACAGGAGTCCCGGAAACACACCTAACACACCTTCGTTTTCTTCGACATCCGCTCTTTTATTGTATATTCAGAATATTAAGGGAATTGGCGGAATAACCAATTCCCTCCTAGACAAAGTAGACGTCTTTTAATGGCCCCAAATTGACAGTGACAAATAAAAGTAGTAGAAATTTCAACTATAAGGCAATTTATGCAAGCCGGTTACCATTTATACAATCCGCTGCAAGCAGATGTGCAGCATTCTATAAATTCTGTCGATTTTCAAATAGTTTTACATAGCTTCTCATTGCAAACTTTTAGCAATCAAAGTATTTTAAACAAAAGAAAAGCTGCTTTAAAACGCAAATGTTTAGACTCTATAAACCAAATATCTATAAAAAAGAAGGTTGCCTCCCTTTGACCAAATACTCTCGTTGTTAGTGCGCTTCCCTACTAAGACAGCGGTTCTGTTTGACTCCCTACTGCCACTCGTACATTTGCACTGCTTTTAGGCCATTCTCAGAGGTACTGCAAGTCTGAGACGACCTGTGGTGACAGCGAGGCAAGCCCCGGGCATGTCACCTAGTTCCAAAAATCAGTTTAATATCGTAGTGACCGAATCGGTCACGTATCAGATATTAAGCTGATAAGAACAGATACTACACTTCACACACACACACACACACACACACACACACACACACACACACACACACACACACACACACACACACACACACACTCACACACAAACAAACGCACACAAAGAGGACGACAAAATAATTTTTTTTTTTTTTTTTTTTTTTTAAAGTCCAGTAAGTTGGTCGCAAACTACTTTTTTCTAGAAGTTGCAATGTGACCTTTAAAAAAAAAAGGTCACCGAATTTATAGCACACCGTCCTGCGCGCTGTTGCATTCAGCGCGCTCTGAATTCCAATAGCGGTGCGCGCGCACTAAAACACACATGCATACGCATGTGAGAGGTGCGCTGGGTTGCCACTCGTACATTTGCACTGCTTTTAGGCCATTCTCAGAGGTACTGCAAGTCTGAGACGACCTGTGGTGACAGCGAGGCAAGCCCCGGGCATGTCACCTAGTTCCAAAAATCAGTTTAATATCGTAGTGACCGAATCGGTCACGTATCAGATATTAAGCTGATAAGAACAGATACTACACTTTGATCTTAGCCAAAAGGCCGAGAAGCGATAAACCAGAGGTTTGGAAGCGCACAAGGACAGCCAACTTGCCATGGTACGACAAGTGGGAACAGAAATTGTACACAGGAGTCCCGGAAACACACCTAACACACCTTCGTTTTCTTCGACATCCGCTCTTTTATTGTATATTCAGAATATTAAGGGAATTGGCGGAATAACCAATTCCCTCCTAGACAAAGTAGACGTCTTTTAATGGCCCCAAATTGACAGTGACAAATAAAAGTAGTAGAAATTTCAACTATAAGGCAATTTATGCAAGCCGGTTACCATTTATACAATCCGCTGCAAGCAGATGTGCAGCATTCTATAAATTCTGTCGATTTTCAAATAGTTTTACATAGCTTCTCATTGCAAACTTTTAGCAATCAAAGTATTTTAAACAAAAGAAAAGCTGCTTTAAAACGCAAATGTTTAGACTCTATAAACCAAATATCTATAAAAAAGAAGGTTGCCTCCCTTTGACCAAATACTCTCGTTGTTAGTGCGCTTCCCTACTAAGACAGCGGTTCTGTTTGACTCCCTACTGCCACTCGTACATTTGCACTGCTTTTAGGCCATTCTCAGAGGTACTGCAAGTCTGAGACGACCTGTGGTGACAGCGAGGCAAGCCCCGGGCATGTCACCTAGTTCCAAAAATCAGTTTAATATCGTAGTGACCGAATCGGTCACGTATCAGATATTAAGCTGATAAGAACAGATACTACACTTCACACACACACACACACACACACACACACACACACACACACACACACACACTCACACACAAACAAACGCACACAAAGAGGACGACAAAATAATTTTTTTTTTTTTTTTTTTTTTTTTTTTTAAGTCCAGTAAGTTGGTCGCAAACTACTTTTTTCTAGAAGTTGCAATGTGACCTTTAAAAAAAAAAAAGGTCACCGAATTTATAGCACACCGTCCTGCGCGCTGTTGCATTCAGCGCGCTCTGAATTCCAATAGCGGTGCGCGCGCACTAAAACACACATGCATACGCATGTGAGAGGTGCGCTGGGTTGCCACTCGTACATTTGCACTGCTTTTAGGCCATTCTCAGAGGTACTGCAAGTCTGAGACGACCTGTGGTGACAGCGAGGCAAGCCCCGGGCATGTCACCTAGTTCCAAAAATCAGTTTAATATCGTAGTGACCGAATCGGTCACGTATCAGATATTAAGCTGATAAGAACAGATACTACACTTTGATCTTAGCCAAAAGGCCGAGAAGCGATAAACCAGAGGTTTGGAAGCGCACAAGGACAGCCAACTTGCCATGGTACGACAAGTGGGAACAGAAATTGTACACAGGAGTCCCGGAAACACACCTAACACACCTTCGTTTTCTTCGACATCCGCTCTTTTATTGTATATTCAGAATATTAAGGGAATTGGCGGAATAACCAATTCCCTCCTAGACAAAGTAGACGTCTTTTAATGGCCCCAAATTGACAGTGACAAATAAAAGTAGTAGAAATTTCAACTATAAGGCAATTTATGCAAGCCGGTTACCATTTATACAATCCGCTGCAAGCAGATGTGCAGCATTCTATAAATTCTGTCGATTTTCAAATAGTTTTACATAGCTTCTCATTGCAAACTTTTAGCAATCAAAGTATTTTAAACAAAAGAAAAGCTGCTTTAAAACGCAAATGTTTAGACTCTATAAACCAAATATCTATAAAAAAGAAGGTTGCCTCCCTTTGACCAAATACTCTCGTTGTTAGTGCGCTTCCCTACTAAGACAGCGGTTCTGTTTGACTCCCTACTGCCACTCGTACATTTGCACTGCTTTTAGGCCATTCTCAGAGGTACTGCAAGTCTGAGACGACCTGTGGTGACAGCGAGGCAAGCCCCGGGCATGTCACCTAGTTCCAAAAATCAGTTTAATATCGTAGTGACCGAATCGGTCACGTATCAGATATTAAGCTGATAAGAACAGATACTACACTTCACACACACACACACACACACACACACACACACACACACACACACACACACTCACACACAAACAAACGCACACAAAGAGGACGACAAAATAATTTTTTTTTTTTTTTTTTTTTTTTTTTTAAGTCCAGTAAGTTGGTCGCAAACTACTTTTTTCTAGAAGTTGCAATGTGACCTTTAAAAAAAAAAAAGGTCACCGAATTTATAGCACACCGTCCTGCGCGCTGTTGCATTCAGCGCGCTCTGAATTCCAATAGCGGTGCGCGCGCACTAAAACACACATGCATACGCATGTGAGAGGTGCGCTGGGTTGCCACTCGTACATTTGCACTGCTTTTAGGCCATTCTCAGAGGTACTGCAAGTCTGAGACGACCTGTGGTGACAGCGAGGCAAGCCCCGGGCATGTCACCTAGTTCCAAAAATCAGTTTAATATCGTAGTGACCGAATCGGTCACGTATCAGATATTAAGCTGATAAGAACAGATACTACACTTTGATCTTAGCCAAAAGGCCGAGAAGCGATAAACCAGAGGTTTGGAAGCGCACAAGGACAGCCAACTTGCCATGGTACGACAAGTGGGAACAGAAATTGTACACAGGAGTCCCGGAAACACACCTAACACACCTTCGTTTTCTTCGACATCCGCTCTTTTATTGTATATTCAGAATATTAAGGGAATTGGCGGAATAACCAATTCCCTCCTAGACAAAGTAGACGTCTTTTAATGGCCCCAAATTGACAGTGACAAATAAAAGTAGTAGAAATTTCAACTATAAGGCAATTTATGCAAGCCGGTTACCATTTATACAATCCGCTGCAAGCAGATGTGCAGCATTCTATAAATTCTGTCGATTTTCAAATAGTTTTACATAGCTTCTCATTGCAAACTTTTAGCAATCAAAGTATTTTAAACAAAAGAAAAGCTGCTTTAAAACGCAAATGTTTAGACTCTATAAACCAAATATCTATAAAAAAGAAGGTTGCCTCCCTTTGACCAAATACTCTCGTTGTTAGTGCGCTTCCCTACTAAGACAGCGGTCCTGTTTGACTCCCTACTGCCACTCGTACATTTGCACTGCTTTTAGGCCATTCTCAGAGGTACTGCAAGTCTGAGACGACCTGTGGTGACAGCGAGGCAAGCCCCGGGCATGTCACCTAGTTCCAAAAATCAGTTTAATATCGTAGTGACCGAATCGGTCACGTATCAGATATTAAGCTGATAAGAACAGATACTAAACTTCACACACACACACACACACACACACACACACACACACACACACACACACACACACACACTCACACACAAACAAACGCACACAAAGAGGACGACAAAATAATTTTTTTTTTTTTTTTTTTTTTTAAAGTCCAGTAAGTTGGTCGCAAACTACTTTTTTCTAGAAGTTGCAATGTGACCTTTAAAAAAAAAGGTCACCGAATTTATAGCACACCGTCCTGCGCGCTGTTGCATTCAGCGCGCTCTGAATTCCAATAGCGGTGCGCGCGCACTAAAACACACATGCATACGCATGTGAGAGGTGCGCTGGGTTGCCACTCGTACATTTGCACTGCTTTTAGGCCATTCTCAGAGGTACTGCAAGTCTGAGACGACCTGTGGTGACAGCGAGGCAAGCCCCGGGCATGTCACCTAGTTCCAAAAATCAGTTTAATATCGTAGTGACCGAATCGGTCACGTATCAGATATTAAGCTGATAAGAACAGATACTACACTTCACACACACACACACACACACACACACACACACACACACACACACACACACACACACACACACACACACACACACACACACACACACACTCACACACAAACAAACGCACACAAAGAGGACGACAAAATAATTTTTTTTTTTTTTTTTTTTTTTTTTTTAAGTCCAGTAAGTTGGTCGCAAACTACTTTTTTCTAGAAGTTGCAATGTGACCTTTAAAAAAAAAAGGTCACCGAATTTATAGCACACCGTCCTGCGCGCTGTTGCATTCAGCGCGCTCTGAATTCCAATAGCGGTGCGCGCGCACTAAAACACACATGCATACGCATGTGAGAGGTGCGCTGGGTTGCCACTCGTACATTTGCACTGCTTTTAGGCCATTCTCAGAGGTACTGCAAGTCTGAGACGACCTGTGGTGACAGCGAGGCAAGCCCCGGGCATGTCACCTAGTTCCAAAAATCAGTTTAATATCGTAGTGACCGAATCGGTCACGTATCAGATATTAAGCTGATAAGAACAGATACTACACTTTGATCTTAGCCAAAAGGCCGAGAAGCGATAAACCAGAGGTTTGGAAGCGCACAAGGACAGCCAACTTGCCATGGTACGACAAGTGGGAACAGAAATTGTACACAGGAGTCCCGGAAACACACCTAACACACCTTCGTTTTCTTCGACATCCGCTCTTTTATTGTATATTCAGAATATTAAGGGAATTGGCGGAATAACCAATTCCCTCCTAGACAAAGTAGACGTCTTTTAATGGCCCCAAATTGACAGTGACAAATAAAAGTAGTAGAAATTTCAACTATAAGGCAATTTATGCAAGCCGGTTACCATTTATACAATCCGCTGCAAGCAGATGTGCAGCATTCTATAAATTCTGTCGATTTTCAAATAGTTTTACATAGCTTCTCATTGCAAACTTTTAGCAATCAAAGTATTTTAAACAAAAGAAAAGCTGCTTTAAAACGCAAATGTTTAGACTCTATAAACCAAATATCTATAAAAAAGAAGGTTGCCTCCCTTTGACCAAATACTCTCGTTGTTAGTGCGCTTCCCTACTAAGACAGCGGTCCTGTTTGACTCCCTACTGCCACTCGTACATTTGCACTGCTTTTAGGCCATTCTCAGAGGTACTGCAAGTCTGAGACGACCTGTGGTGACAGCGAGGCAAGCCCCGGGCATGTCACCTAGTTCCAAAAATCAGTTTAATATCGTAGTGACCGAATCGGTCACGTATCAGATATTAAGCTGATAAGAACAGATACTACACTTCACACACACACACACACACACACACACACACACACACACACACACACTCACACACAAACAAACGCACACAAAGAGGACGACAAAATAATTTTTTTTTTTTTTTTTTTTTTTTAAAGTCCAGTAAGTTGGTCGCAAACTACTTTTTTCTAGAAGTTGCAATGTGACCTTTAAAAAAAAAAGGTCACCGAATTTATAGCACACCGTCCTGCGCGCTGTTGCATTCAGCGCGCTCTGAATTCCAATAGCGGTGCGCGCGCACTAAAACACACATGCATACGCATGTGAGAGGTGCGCTGGGTTGCCACTCGTACATTTGCACTGCTTTTAGGCCATTCTCAGAGGTACTGCAAGTCTGAGACGACCTGTGGTGACAGCGAGGCAAGCCCCGGGCATGTCACCTAGTTCCAAAAATCAGTTTAATATCGTAGTGACCGAATCGGTCACGTATCAGATATTAAGCTGATAAGAACAGATACTACACTTCACACACACACACACACACACACACACACACACACACACACACACACACACACACACACACACACACACACACTCACACACAAACAAACGCACACAAAGAGGACGACAAAATAATTTTTTTTTTTTTTTTTTTTTTTTTTTTTTAAGTCCAGTAAGTTGGTCGCAAACTACTTTTTTCTAGAAGTTGCAATGTGACCTTTAAAAAAAAAAAGGTCACCGAATTTATAGCACACCGTCCTGCGCGCTGTTGCATTCAGCGCGCTCTGAATTCCAATAGCGGTGCGCGCGCACTAAAACACACATGCATACGCATGTGAGAGGTGCGCTGGGTTGCCACTCGTACATTTGCACTGCTTTTAGGCCATTCTCAGAGGTACTGCAAGTCTGAGACGACCTGTGGTGACAGCGAGGCAAGCCCCGGGCATGTCACCTAGTTCCAAAAATCAGTTTAATATCGTAGTGACCGAATCGGTCACGTATCAGATATTAAGCTGATAAGAACAGATACTACACTTTGATCTTAGCCAAAAGGCCGAGAAGCGATAAACCAGAGGTTTGGAAGCGCACAAGGACAGCCAACTTGCCATGGTACGACAAGTGGGAACAGAAATTGTACACAGGAGTCCCGGAAACACACCTAACACACCTTCGTTTTCTTCGACATCCGCTCTTTTATTGTATATTCAGAATATTAAGGGAATTGGCGGAATAACCAATTCCCTCCTAGACAAAGTAGACGTCTTTTAATGGCCCCAAATTGACAGTGACAAATAAAAGTAGTAGAAATTTCAACTATAAGGCAATTTATGCAAGCCGGTTACCATTTATACAATCCGCTGCAAGCAGATGTGCAGCATTCTATAAATTCTGTCGATTTTCAAATAGTTTTACATAGCTTCTCATTGCAAACTTTTAGCAATCAAAGTATTTTAAACAAAAGAAAAGCTGCTTTAAAACGCAAATGTTTAGACTCTATAAACCAAATATCTATAAAAAAGAAGGTTGCCTCCCTTTGACCAAATACTCTCGTTGTTAGTGCGCTTCCCTACTAAGACAGCGGTTCTGTTTGACTCCCTACTGCCACTCGTACATTTGCACTGCTTTTAGGCCATTCTCAGAGGTACTGCAAGTCTGAGACGACCTGTGGTGACAGCGAGGCAAGCCCCGGGCATGTCACCTAGTTCCAAAAATCAGTTTAATATCGTAGTGACCGAATCGGTCACGTATCAGATATTAAGCTGATAAGAACAGATACTACACTTCACACACACACACACACACACACACACACACACACACACACACACACACACTCACACACAAACAAACGCACACAAAGAGGACGACAAAATAATTTTTTTTTTTTTTTTTTTTTTTTTTTTAAGTCCAGTAAGTTGGTCGCAAACTACTTTTTTCTAGAAGTTGCAATGTGACCTTTAAAAAAAAAAAAGGTCACCGAATTTATAGCACACCGTCCTGCGCGCTGTTGCATTCAGCGCGCTCTGAATTCCAATAGCGGTGCGCGCGCACTAAAACACACATGCATACGCATGTGAGAGGTGCGCTGGGTTGCCACTCGTACATTTGCACTGCTTTTAGGCCATTCTCAGAGGTACTGCAAGTCTGAGACGACCTGTGGTGACAGCGAGGCAAGCCCCGGGCATGTCACCTAGTTCCAAAAATCAGTTTAATATCGTAGTGACCGAATCGGTCACGTATCAGATATTAAGCTGATAAGAACAGATACTACACTTTGATCTTAGCCAAAAGGCCGAGAAGCGATAAACCAGAGGTTTGGAAGCGCACAAGGACAGCCAACTTGCCATGGTACGACAAGTGGGAACAGAAATTGTACACAGGAGTCCCGGAAACACACCTAACACACCTTCGTTTTCTTCGACATCCGCTCTTTTATTGTATATTCAGAATATTAAGGGAATTGGCGGAATAACCAATTCCCTCCTAGACAAAGTAGACGTCTTTTAATGGCCCCAAATTGACAGTGACAAATAAAAGTAGTAGAAATTTCAACTATAAGGCAATTTATGCAAGCCGGTTACCATTTATACAATCCGCTGCAAGCAGATGTGCAGCATTCTATAAATTCTGTCGATTTTCAAATAGTTTTACATAGCTTCTCATTGCAAACTTTTAGCAATCAAAGTATTTTAAACAAAAGAAAAGCTGCTTTAAAACGCAAATGTTTAGACTCTATAAACCAAATATCTATAAAAAAGAAGGTTGCCTCCCTTTGACCAAATACTCTCGTTGTTAGTGCGCTTCCCTACTAAGACAGCGGTCCTGTTTGACTCCCTACTGCCACTCGTACATTTGCACTGCTTTTAGGCCATTCTCAGAGGTACTGCAAGTCTGAGACGACCTGTGGTGACAGCGAGGCAAGCCCCGGGCATGTCACCTAGTTCCAAAAATCAGTTTAATATCGTAGTGACCGAATCGGTCACGTATCAGATATTAAGCTGATAAGAACAGATACTACACTTCACACACACACACACACACACACACACACACACACACACACACACACTCACACACAAACAAACGCACACAAAGAGGACGACAAAATAATTTTTTTTTTTTTTTTTTTTTTTTAAAGTCCAGTAAGTTGGTCGCAAACTACTTTTTTCTAGAAGTTGCAATGTGACCTTTAAAAAAAAAAGGTCACCGAATTTATAGCACACCGTCCTGCGCGCTGTTGCATTCAGCGCGCTCTGAATTCCAATAGCGGTGCGCGCGCACTAAAACACACATGCATACGCATGTGAGAGGTGCGCTGGGTTGCCACTCGTACATTTGCACTGCTTTTAGGCCATTCTCAGAGGTACTGCAAGTCTGAGACGACCTGTGGTGACAGCGAGGCAAGCCCCGGGCATGTCACCTAGTTCCAAAAATCAGTTTAATATCGTAGTGACCGAATCGGTCACGTATCAGATATTAAGCTGATAAGAACAGATACTACACTTCACACACACACACACACACACACACACACACACACACACACACACACACACACACACACACACACACACACACACACACACACACTCACACACAAACAAACGCACACAAAGAGGACGACAAAATAATTTTTTTTTTTTTTTTTTTTTTTTTTTTTTAAGTCCAGTAAGTTGGTCGCAAACTACTTTTTTCTAGAAGTTGCAATGTGACCTTTAAAAAAAAAAAGGTCACCGAATTTATAGCACACCGTCCTGCGCGCTGTTGCATTCAGCGCGCTCTGAATTCCAATAGCGGTGCGCGCGCACTAAAACACACATGCATACGCATGTGAGAGGTGCGCTGGGTTGCCACTCGTACATTTGCACTGCTTTTAGGCCATTCTCAGAGGTACTGCAAGTCTGAGACGACCTGTGGTGACAGCGAGGCAAGCCCCGGGCATGTCACCTAGTTCCAAAAATCAGTTTAATATCGTAGTGACCGAATCGGTCACGTATCAGATATTAAGCTGATAAGAACAGATACTACACTTTGATCTTAGCCAAAAGGCCGAGAAGCGATAAACCAGAGGTTTGGAAGCGCACAAGGACAGCCAACTTGCCATGGTACGACAAGTGGGAACAGAAATTGTACACAGGAGTCCCGGAAACACACCTAACACACCTTCGTTTTCTTCGACATCCGCTCTTTTATTGTATATTCAGAATATTAAGGGAATTGGCGGAATAACCAATTCCCTCCTAGACAAAGTAGACGTCTTTTAATGGCCCCAAATTGACAGTGACAAATAAAAGTAGTAGAAATTTCAACTATAAGGCAATTTATGCAAGCCGGTTACCATTTATACAATCCGCTGCAAGCAGATGTGCAGCATTCTATAAATTCTGTCGATTTTCAAATAGTTTTACATAGCTTCTCATTGCAAACTTTTAGCAATCAAAGTATTTTAAACAAAAGAAAAGCTGCTTTAAAACGCAAATGTTTAGACTCTATAAACCAAATATCTATAAAAAAGAAGGTTGCCTCCCTTTGACCAAATACTCTCGTTGTTAGTGCGCTTCCCTACTAAGACAGCGGTTCTGTTTGACTCCCTACTGCCACTCGTACATTTGCACTGCTTTTAGGCCATTCTCAGAGGTA
>CAWUFQ010000569.1:37500-52500 GCA_963921405.1 Cepaea hortensis
TGGTCGCAAACTACTTTTTTCTAGAAGTTGCAATGTGACCTTTAAAAAAAAAAAAGGTCACCGAATTTATAGCACACCGTCCTGCGCGCTGTTGCATTCAGCGCGCTCTGAATTCCAATAGCGGTGCGCGCGCACTAAAACACACATGCATACGCATGTGAGAGGTGCGCTGGGTTGCCACTCGTACATTTGCACTGCTTTTAGGCCATTCTCAGAGGTACTGCAAGTCTGAGACGACCTGTGGTGACAGCGAGGCAAGCCCCGGGCATGTCACCTAGTTCCAAAAATCAGTTTAATATCGTAGTGACCGAATCGGTCACGTATCAGATATTAAGCTGATAAGAACAGATACTACACTTTGATCTTAGCCAAAAGGCCGAGAAGCGATAAACCAGAGGTTTGGAAGCGCACAAGGACAGCCAACTTGCCATGGTACGACAAGTGGGAACAGAAATTGTACACAGGAGTCCCGGAAACACACCTAACACACCTTCGTTTTCTTCGACATCCGCTCTTTTATTGTATATTCAGAATATTAAGGGAATTGGCGGAATAACCAATTCCCTCCTAGACAAAGTAGACGTCTTTTAATGGCCCCAAATTGACAGTGACAAATAAAAGTAGTAGAAATTTCAACTATAAGGCAATTTATGCAAGCCGGTTACCATTTATACAATCCGCTGCAAGCAGATGTGCAGCATTCTATAAATTCTGTCGATTTTCAAATAGTTTTACATAGCTTCTCATTGCAAACTTTTAGCAATCAAAGTATTTTAAACAAAAGAAAAGCTGCTTTAAAACGCAAATGTTTAGACTCTATAAACCAAATATCTATAAAAAAGAAGGTTGCCTCCCTTTGACCAAATACTCTCGTTGTTAGTGCGCTTCCCTACTAAGACAGCGGTCCTGTTTGACTCCCTACTGCCACTCGTACATTTGCACTGCTTTTAGGCCATTCTCAGAGGTACTGCAAGTCTGAGACGACCTGTGGTGACAGCGAGGCAAGCCCCGGGCATGTCACCTAGTTCCAAAAATCAGTTTAATATCGTAGTGACCGAATCGGTCACGTATCAGATATTAAGCTGATAAGAACAGATACTAAACTTCACACACACACACACACACACACACACACACACACACACACACACACACACACACACACACTCACACACAAACAAACGCACACAAAGAGGACGACAAAATAATTTTTTTTTTTTTTTTTTTTTTTTAAAGTCCAGTAAGTTGGTCGCAAACTACTTTTTTCTAGAAGTTGCAATGTGACCTTTAAAAAAAAAGGTCACCGAATTTATAGCACACCGTCCTGCGCGCTGTTGCATTCAGCGCGCTCTGAATTCCAATAGCGGTGCGCGCGCACTAAAACACACATGCATACGCATGTGAGAGGTGCGCTGGGTTGCCACTCGTACATTTGCACTGCTTTTAGGCCATTCTCAGAGGTACTGCAAGTCTGAGACGACCTGTGGTGACAGCGAGGCAAGCCCCGGGCATGTCACCTAGTTCCAAAAATCAGTTTAATATCGTAGTGACCGAATCGGTCACGTATCAGATATTAAGCTGATAAGAACAGATACTACACTTCACACACACACACACACACACACACACACACACACACACACACACACACACACACACACACACACACACACTCACACACAAACAAACGCACACAAAGAGGACGACAAAATAATTTTTTTTTTTTTTTTTTTTTTTTTTTTTAAGTCCAGTAAGTTGGTCGCAAACTACTTTTTTCTAGAAGTTGCAATGTGACCTTTAAAAAAAAAAAGGTCACCGAATTTATAGCACACCGTCCTGCGCGCTGTTGCATTCAGCGCGCTCTGAATTCCAATAGCGGTGCGCGCGCACTAAAACACACATGCATACGCATGTGAGAGGTGCGCTGGGTTGCCACTCGTACATTTGCACTGCTTTTAGGCCATTCTCAGAGGTACTGCAAGTCTGAGACGACCTGTGGTGACAGCGAGGCAAGCCCCGGGCATGTCACCTAGTTCCAAAAATCAGTTTAATATCGTAGTGACCGAATCGGTCACGTATCAGATATTAAGCTGATAAGAACAGATACTACACTTTGATCTTAGCCAAAAGGCCGAGAAGCGATAAACCAGAGGTTTGGAAGCGCACAAGGACAGCCAACTTGCCATGGTACGACAAGTGGGAACAGAAATTGTACACAGGAGTCCCGGAAACACACCTAACACACCTTCGTTTTCTTCGACATCCGCTCTTTTATTGTATATTCAGAATATTAAGGGAATTGGCGGAATAACCAATTCCCTCCTAGACAAAGTAGACGTCTTTTAATGGCCCCAAATTGACAGTGACAAATAAAAGTAGTAGAAATTTCAACTATAAGGCAATTTATGCAAGCCGGTTACCATTTATACAATCCGCTGCAAGCAGATGTGCAGCATTCTATAAATTCTGTCGATTTTCAAATAGTTTTACATAGCTTCTCATTGCAAACTTTTAGCAATCAAAGTATTTTAAACAAAAGAAAAGCTGCTTTAAAACGCAAATGTTTAGACTCTATAAACCAAATATCTATAAAAAAGAAGGTTGCCTCCCTTTGACCAAATACTCTCGTTGTTAGTGCGCTTCCCTACTAAGACAGCGGTTCTGTTTGACTCCCTACTGCCACTCGTACATTTGCACTGCTTTTAGGCCATTCTCAGAGGTACTGCAAGTCTGAGACGACCTGTGGTGACAGCGAGGCAAGCCCCGGGCATGTCACCTAGTTCCAAAAATCAGTTTAATATCGTAGTGACCGAATCGGTCACGTATCAGATATTAAGCTGATAAGAACAGATACTACACTTCACACACACACACACACACACACACACACACACACACACACACACACTCACACACAAACAAACGCACACAAAGAGGACGACAAAATAATTTTTTTTTTTTTTTTTTTTTTTTTTTAAGTCCAGTAAGTTGGTCGCAAACTACTTTTTTCTAGAAGTTGCAATGTGACCTTTAAAAAAAAAAAAGGTCACCGAATTTATAGCACACCGTCCTGCGCGCTGTTGCATTCAGCGCGCTCTGAATTCCAATAGCGGTGCGCGCGCACTAAAACACACATGCATACGCATGTGAGAGGTGCGCTGGGTTGCCACTCGTACATTTGCACTGCTTTTAGGCCATTCTCAGAGGTACTGCAAGTCTGAGACGACCTGTGGTGACAGCGAGGCAAGCCCCGGGCATGTCACCTAGTTCCAAAAATCAGTTTAATATCGTAGTGACCGAATCGGTCACGTATCAGATATTAAGCTGATAAGAACAGATACTACACTTTGATCTTAGCCAAAAGGCCGAGAAGCGATAAACCAGAGGTTTGGAAGCGCACAAGGACAGCCAACTTGCCATGGTACGACAAGTGGGAACAGAAATTGTACACAGGAGTCCCGGAAACACACCTAACACACCTTCGTTTTCTTCGACATCCGCTCTTTTATTGTATATTCAGAATATTAAGGGAATTGGCGGAATAACCAATTCCCTCCTAGACAAAGTAGACGTCTTTTAATGGCCCCAAATTGACAGTGACAAATAAAAGTAGTAGAAATTTCAACTATAAGGCAATTTATGCAAGCCGGTTACCATTTATACAATCCGCTGCAAGCAGATGTGCAGCATTCTATAAATTCTGTCGATTTTCAAATAGTTTTACATAGCTTCTCATTGCAAACTTTTAGCAATCAAAGTATTTTAAACAAAAGAAAAGCTGCTTTAAAACGCAAATGTTTAGACTCTATAAACCAAATATCTATAAAAAAGAAGGTTGCCTCCCTTTGACCAAATACTCTCGTTGTTAGTGCGCTTCCCTACTAAGACAGCGGTCCTGTTTGACTCCCTACTGCCACTCGTACATTTGCACTGCTTTTAGGCCATTCTCAGAGGTACTGCAAGTCTGAGACGACCTGTGGTGACAGCGAGGCAAGCCCCGGGCATGTCACCTAGTTCCAAAAATCAGTTTAATATCGTAGTGACCGAATCGGTCACGTATCAGATATTAAGCTGATAAGAACAGATACTAAACTTCACACACACACACACACACACACACACACACACACACACACACACACACACACACACTCACACACAAACAAACGCACACAAAGAGGACGACAAAATAATTTTTTTTTTTTTTTTTTTTTTTTAAAGTCCAGTAAGTTGGTCGCAAACTACTTTTTTCTAGAAGTTGCAATGTGACCTTTAAAAAAAAAAGGTCACCGAATTTATAGCACACCGTCCTGCGCGCTGTTGCATTCAGCGCGCTCTGAATTCCAATAGCGGTGCGCGCGCACTAAAACACACATGCATACGCATGTGAGAGGTGCGCTGGGTTGCCACTCGTACATTTGCACTGCTTTTAGGCCATTCTCAGAGGTACTGCAAGTCTGAGACGACCTGTGGTGACAGCGAGGCAAGCCCCGGGCATGTCACCTAGTTCCAAAAATCAGTTTAATATCGTAGTGACCGAATCGGTCACGTATCAGATATTAAGCTGATAAGAACAGATACTACACTTCACACACACACACACACACACACACACACACACACACACACACACACACACACACACACACACACACACACACACACACACTCACACACAAACAAACGCACACAAAGAGGACGACAAAATAATTTTTTTTTTTTTTTTTTTTTTTTTTTAAGTCCAGTAAGTTGGTCGCAAACTACTTTTTTCTAGAAGTTGCAATGTGACCTTTAAAAAAAAAAGGTCACCGAATTTATAGCACACCGTCCTGCGCGCTGTTGCATTCAGCGCGCTCTGAATTCCAATAGCGGTGCGCGCGCACTAAAACACACATGCATACGCATGTGAGAGGTGCGCTGGGTTGCCACTCGTACATTTGCACTGCTTTTAGGCCATTCTCAGAGGTACTGCAAGTCTGAGACGACCTGTGGTGACAGCGAGGCAAGCCCCGGGCATGTCACCTAGTTCCAAAAATCAGTTTAATATCGTAGTGACCGAATCGGTCACGTATCAGATATTAAGCTGATAAGAACAGATACTACACTTTGATCTTAGCCAAAAGGCCGAGAAGCGATAAACCAGAGGTTTGGAAGCGCACAAGGACAGCCAACTTGCCATGGTACGACAAGTGGGAACAGAAATTGTACACAGGAGTCCCGGAAACACACCTAACACACCTTCGTTTTCTTCGACATCCGCTCTTTTATTGTATATTCAGAATATTAAGGGAATTGGCGGAATAACCAATTCCCTCCTAGACAAAGTAGACGTCTTTTAATGGCCCCAAATTGACAGTGACAAATAAAAGTAGTAGAAATTTCAACTATAAGGCAATTTATGCAAGCCGGTTACCATTTATACAATCCGCTGCAAGCAGATGTGCAGCATTCTATAAATTCTGTCGATTTTCAAATAGTTTTACATAGCTTCTCATTGCAAACTTTTAGCAATCAAAGTATTTTAAACAAAAGAAAAGCTGCTTTAAAACGCAAATGTTTAGACTCTATAAACCAAATATCTATAAAAAAGAAGGTTGCCTCCCTTTGACCAAATACTCTCGTTGTTAGTGCGCTTCCCTACTAAGACAGCGGTCCTGTTTGACTCCCTACTGCCACTCGTACATTTGCACTGCTTTTAGGCCATTCTCAGAGGTACTGCAAGTCTGAGACGACCTGTGGTGACAGCGAGGCAAGCCCCGGGCATGTCACCTAGTTCCAAAAATCAGTTTAATATCGTAGTGACCGAATCGGTCACGTATCAGATATTAAGCTGATAAGAACAGATACTACACTTCACACACACACACACACACACACACACACACACACACACACACACACACACACTCACACACAAACAAACGCACACAAAGAGGACGACAAAATAATTTTTTTTTTTTTTTTTTTTTTTAAAGTCCAGTAAGTTGGTCGCAAACTACTTTTTTCTAGAAGTTGCAATGTGACCTTTAAAAAAAAAGGTCACCGAATTTATAGCACACCGTCCTGCGCGCTGTTGCATTCAGCGCGCTCTGAATTCCAATAGCGGTGCGCGCGCACTAAAACACACATGCATACGCATGTGAGAGGTGCGCTGGGTTGCCACTCGTACATTTGCACTGCTTTTAGGCCATTCTCAGAGGTACTGCAAGTCTGAGACGACCTGTGGTGACAGCGAGGCAAGCCCCGGGCATGTCACCTAGTTCCAAAAATCAGTTTAATATCGTAGTGACCGAATCGGTCACGTATCAGATATTAAGCTGATAAGAACAGATACTACACTTCACACACACACACACACACACACACACACACACACACACACACACACACACACACACACACACACACACACACACACACTCACACACAAACAAACGCACAAAAAGAGGACGACAAAATAATTTTTTTTTTTTTTTTTTTTTTTTTTTTTTTAAGTCCAGTAAGTTGGTCGCAAACTACTTTTTTCTAGAAGTTGCAATGTGACCTTTAAAAAAAAAAAGGTCACCGAATTTATAGCACACCGTCCTGCGCGCTGTTGCATTCAGCGCGCTCTGAATTCCAATAGCGGTGCGCGCGCACTAAAACACACATGCATACGCATGTGAGAGGTGCGCTGGGTTGCCACTCGTACATTTGCACTGCTTTTAGGCCATTCTCAGAGGTACTGCAAGTCTGAGACGACCTGTGGTGACAGCGAGGCAAGCCCCGGGCATGTCACCTAGTTCCAAAAATCAGTTTAATATCGTAGTGACCGAATCGGTCACGTATCAGATATTAAGCTGATAAGAACAGATACTACACTTTGATCTTAGCCAAAAGGCCGAGAAGCGATAAACCAGAGGTTTGGAAGCGCACAAGGACAGCCAACTTGCCATGGTACGACAAGTGGGAACAGAAATTGTACACAGGAGTCCCGGAAACACACCTAACACACCTTCGTTTTCTTCGACATCCGCTCTTTTATTGTATATTCAGAATATTAAGGGAATTGGCGGAATAACCAATTCCCTCCTAGACAAAGTAGACGTCTTTTAATGGCCCCAAATTGACAGTGACAAATAAAAGTAGTAGAAATTTCAACTATAAGGCAATTTATGCAAGCCGGTTACCATTTATACAATCCGCTGCAAGCAGATGTGCAGCATTCTATAAATTCTGTCGATTTTCAAATAGTTTTACATAGCTTCTCATTGCAAACTTTTAGCAATCAAAGTATTTTAAACAAAAGAAAAGCTGCTTTAAAACGCAAATGTTTAGACTCTATAAACCAAATATCTATAAAAAAGAAGGTTGCCTCCCTTTGACCAAATACTCTCGTTGTTAGTGCGCTTCCCTACTAAGACAGCGGTTCTGTTTGACTCCCTACTGCCACTCGTACATTTGCACTGCTTTTAGGCCATTCTCAGAGGTACTGCAAGTCTGAGACGACCTGTGGTGACAGCGAGGCAAGCCCCGGGCATGTCACCTAGTTCCAAAAATCAGTTTAATATCGTAGTGACCGAATCGGTCACGTATCAGATATTAAGCTGATAAGAACAGATACTACACTTCACACACACACACACACACACACACACACACACACACACACACACACTCACACACAAACAAACGCACACAAAGAGGACGACAAAATAATTTTTTTTTTTTTTTTTTTTTTTTTTTAAGTCCAGTAAGTTGGTCGCAAACTACTTTTTTCTAGAAGTTGCAATGTGACCTTTAAAAAAAAAAAAGGTCACCGAATTTATAGCACACCGTCCTGCGCGCTGTTGCATTCAGCGCGCTCTGAATTCCAATAGCGGTGCGCGCGCACTAAAACACACATGCATACGCATGTGAGAGGTGCGCTGGGTTGCCACTCGTACATTTGCACTGCTTTTAGGCCATTCTCAGAGGTACTGCAAGTCTGAGACGACCTGTGGTGACAGCGAGGCAAGCCCCGGGCATGTCACCTAGTTCTCCAAAAATCAGTTTAATATCGTAGTGACCGAATCGGTCACGTATCAGATATTAAGCTGATAAGAACAGATACTACACTTTGATCTTAGCCAAAAGGCCGAGAAGCGATAAACCAGAGGTTTGGAAGCGCACAAGGACAGCCAACTTGCCATGGTACGACAAGTGGGAACAGAAATTGTACACAGGAGTCCCGGAAACACACCTAACACACCTTCGTTTTCTTCGACATCCGCTCTTTTATTGTATATTCAGAATATTAAGGGAATTGGCGGAATAACCAATTCCCTCCTAGACAAAGTAGACGTCTTTTAATGGCCCCAAATTGACAGTGACAAATAAAAGTAGTAGAAATTTCAACTATAAGGCAATTTATGCAAGCCGGTTACCATTTATACAATCCGCTGCAAGCAGATGTGCAGCATTCTATAAATTCTGTCGATTTTCAAATAGTTTTACATAGCTTCTCATTGCAAACTTTTAGCAATCAAAGTATTTTAAACAAAAGAAAAGCTGCTTTAAAACGCAAATGTTTAGACTCTATAAACCAAATATCTATAAAAAAGAAGGTTGCCTCCCTTTGACCAAATACTCTCGTTGTTAGTGCGCTTCCCTACTAAGACAGCGGTCCTGTTTGACTCCCTACTGCCACTCGTACATTTGCACTGCTTTTAGGCCATTCTCAGAGGTACTGCAAGTCTGAGACGACCTGTGGTGACAGCGAGGCAAGCCCCGGGCATGTCACCTAGTTCCAAAAATCAGTTTAATATCGTAGTGACCGAATCGGTCACGTATCAGATATTAAGCTGATAAGAACAGATACTAAACTTCACACACACACACACACACACACACACACACACACACACACACACACACACACACACTCACACACAAACAAACGCACACAAAGAGGACGACAAAATAATTTTTTTTTTTTTTTTTTTTTTTTAAAGTCCAGTAAGTTGGTCGCAAACTACTTTTTTCTAGAAGTTGCAATGTGACCTTTAAAAAAAAAAGGTCACCGAATTTATAGCACACCGTCCTGCGCGCTGTTGCATTCAGCGCGCTCTGAATTCCAATAGCGGTGCGCGCGCACTAAAACACACATGCATACGCATGTGAGAGGTGCGCTGGGTTGCCACTCGTACATTTGCACTGCTTTTAGGCCATTCTCAGAGGTACTGCAAGTCTGAGACGACCTGTGGTGACAGCGAGGCAAGCCCCGGGCATGTCACCTAGTTCCAAAAATCAGTTTAATATCGTAGTGACCGAATCGGTCACGTATCAGATATTAAGCTGATAAGAACAGATACTACACTTCACACACACACACACACACACACACACACACACACACACACACACACACACACACACACACACACACACACACACACACACACTCACACACAAACAAACGCACACAAAGAGGACGACAAAATAATTTTTTTTTTTTTTTTTTTTTTTTTTTAAGTCCAGTAAGTTGGTCGCAAACTACTTTTTTCTAGAAGTTGCAATGTGACCTTTAAAAAAAAAAGGTCACCGAATTTATAGCACACCGTCCTGCGCGCTGTTGCATTCAGCGCGCTCTGAATTCCAATAGCGGTGCGCGCGCACTAAAACACACATGCATACGCATGTGAGAGGTGCGCTGGGTTGCCACTCGTACATTTGCACTGCTTTTAGGCCATTCTCAGAGGTACTGCAAGTCTGAGACGACCTGTGGTGACAGCGAGGCAAGCCCCGGGCATGTCACCTAGTTCCAAAAATCAGTTTAATATCGTAGTGACCGAATCGGTCACGTATCAGATATTAAGCTGATAAGAACAGATACTACACTTTGATCTTAGCCAAAAGGCCGAGAAGCGATAAACCAGAGGTTTGGAAGCGCACAAGGACAGCCAACTTGCCATGGTACGACAAGTGGGAACAGAAATTGTACACAGGAGTCCCGGAAACACACCTAACACACCTTCGTTTTCTTCGACATCCGCTCTTTTATTGTATATTCAGAATATTAAGGGAATTGGCGGAATAACCAATTCCCTCCTAGACAAAGTAGACGTCTTTTAATGGCCCCAAATTGACAGTGACAAATAAAAGTAGTAGAAATTTCAACTATAAGGCAATTTATGCAAGCCGGTTACCATTTATACAATCCGCTGCAAGCAGATGTGCAGCATTCTATAAATTCTGTCGATTTTCAAATAGTTTTACATAGCTTCTCATTGCAAACTTTTAGCAATCAAAGTATTTTAAACAAAAGAAAAGCTGCTTTAAAACGCAAATGTTTAGACTCTATAAACCAAATATCTATAAAAAAGAAGGTTGCCTCCCTTTGACCAAATACTCTCGTTGTTAGTGCGCTTCCCTACTAAGACAGCGGTCCTGTTTGACTCCCTACTGCCACTCGTACATTTGCACTGCTTTTAGGCCATTCTCAGAGGTACTGCAAGTCTGAGACGACCTGTGGTGACAGCGAGGCAAGCCCCGGGCATGTCACCTAGTTCCAAAAATCAGTTTAATATCGTAGTGACCGAATCGGTCACGTATCAGATATTAAGCTGATAAGAACAGATACTACACTTCACACACACACACACACACACACACACACACACACACACACACACACACACACTCACACACAAACAAACGCACACAAAGAGGACGACAAAATAATTTTTTTTTTTTTTTTTTTTTTTAAAGTCCAGTAAGTTGGTCGCAAACTACTTTTTTCTAGAAGTTGCAATGTGACCTTTAAAAAAAAAGGTCACCGAATTTATAGCACACCGTCCTGCGCGCTGTTGCATTCAGCGCGCTCTGAATTCCAATAGCGGTGCGCGCGCACTAAAACACACATGCATACGCATGTGAGAGGTGCGCTGGGTTGCCACTCGTACATTTGCACTGCTTTTAGGCCATTCTCAGAGGTACTGCAAGTCTGAGACGACCTGTGGTGACAGCGAGGCAAGCCCCGGGCATGTCACCTAGTTCCAAAAATCAGTTTAATATCGTAGTGACCGAATCGGTCACGTATCAGATATTAAGCTGATAAGAACAGATACTACACTTCACACACACACACACACACACACACACACACACACACACACACACACACACACACACACACACACACACACACACACTCACACACAAACAAACGCACAAAAAGAGGACGACAAAATAATTTTTTTTTTTTTTTTTTTTTTTTTTTTTTTAAGTCCAGTAAGTTGGTCGCAAACTACTTTTTTCTAGAAGTTGCAATGTGACCTTTAAAAAAAAAAAGGTCACCGAATTTATAGCACACCGTCCTGCGCGCTGTTGCATTCAGCGCGCTCTGAATTCCAATAGCGGTGCGCGCGCACTAAAACACACATGCATACGCATGTGAGAGGTGCGCTGGGTTGCCACTCGTACATTTGCACTGCTTTTAGGCCATTCTCAGAGGTACTGCAAGTCTGAGACGACCTGTGGTGACAGCGAGGCAAGCCCCGGGCATGTCACCTAGTTCCAAAAATCAGTTTAATATCGTAGTGACCGAATCGGTCACGTATCAGATATTAAGCTGATAAGAACAGATACTACACTTTGATCTTAGCCAAAAGGCCGAGAAGCGATAAACCAGAGGTTTGGAAGCGCACAAGGACAGCCAACTTGCCATGGTACGACAAGTGGGAACAGAAATTGTACACAGGAGTCCCGGAAACACACCTAACACACCTTCGTTTTCTTCGACATCCGCTCTTTTATTGTATATTCAGAATATTAAGGGAATTGGCGGAATAACCAATTCCCTCCTAGACAAAGTAGACGTCTTTTAATGGCCCCAAATTGACAGTGACAAATAAAAGTAGTAGAAATTTCAACTATAAGGCAATTTATGCAAGCCGGTTACCATTTATACAATCCGCTGCAAGCAGATGTGCAGCATTCTATAAATTCTGTCGATTTTCAAATAGTTTTACATAGCTTCTCATTGCAAACTTTTAGCAATCAAAGTATTTTAAACAAAAGAAAAGCTGCTTTAAAACGCAAATGTTTAGACTCTATAAACCAAATATCTATAAAAAAGAAGGTTGCCTCCCTTTGACCAAATACTCTCGTTGTTAGTGCGCTTCCCTACTAAGACAGCGGTTCTGTTTGACTCCCTACTGCCACTCGTACATTTGCACTGCTTTTAGGCCATTCTCAGAGGTACTGCAAGTCTGAGACGACCTGTGGTGACAGCGAGGCAAGCCCCGGGCATGTCACCTAGTTCCAAAAATCAGTTTAATATCGTAGTGACCGAATCGGTCACGTATCAGATATTAAGCTGATAAGAACAGATACTACACTTCACACACACACACACACACACACACACACACACACACACACACACACACTCACACACAAACAAACGCACACAAAGAGGACGACAAAATAATTTTTTTTTTTTTTTTTTTTTTTTTTTAAGTCCAGTAAGTTGGTCGCAAACTACTTTTTTCTAGAAGTTGCAATGTGACCTTTAAAAAAAAAAAAGGTCACCGAATTTATAGCACACCGTCCTGCGCGCTGTTGCATTCAGCGCGCTCTGAATTCCAATAGCGGTGCGCGCGCACTAAAACACACATGCATACGCATGTGAGAGGTGCGCTGGGTTGCCACTCGTACATTTGCACTGCTTTTAGGCCATTCTCAGAGGTACTGCAAGTCTGAGACGACCTGTGGTGACAGCGAGGCAAGCCCCGGGCATGTCACCTAGTTCCAAAAATCAGTTTAATATCGTAGTGACCGAATCGGTCACGTATCAGATATTAAGCTGATAAGAACAGATACTACACTTTGATCTTAGCCAAAAGGCCGAGAAGCGATAAACCAGAGGTTTGGAAGCGCACAAGGACAGCCAACTTGCCATGGTACGACAAGTGGGAACAGAAATTGTACACAGGAGTCCCGGAAACACACCTAACACACCTTCGTTTTCTTCGACATCCGCTCTTTTATTGTATATTCAGAATATTAAGGGAATTGGCGGAATAACCAATTCCCTCCTAGACAAAGTAGACGTCTTTTAATGGCCCCAAATTGACAGTGACAAATAAAAGTAGTAGAAATTTCAACTATAAGGCAATTTATGCAAGCCGGTTACCATTTATACAATCCGCTGCAAGCAGATGTGCAGCATTCTATAAATTCTGTCGATTTTCAAATAGTTTTACATAGCTTCTCATTGCAAACTTTTAGCAATCAAAGTATTTTAAACAAAAGAAAAGCTGCTTTAAAACGCAAATGTTTAGACTCTATAAACCAAATATCTATAAAAAAGAAGGTTGCCTCCCTTTGACCAAATACTCTCGTTGTTAGTGCGCTTCCCTACTAAGACAGCGGTCCTGTTTGACTCCCTACTGCCACTCGTACATTTGCACTGCTTTTAGGCCATTCTCAGAGGTACTGCAAGTCTGAGACGACCTGTGGTGACAGCGAGGCAAGCCCCGGGCATGTCACCTAGTTCCAAAAATCAGTTTAATATCGTAGTGACCGAATCGGTCACGTATCAGATATTAAGCTGATAAGAACAGATACTAAACTTCACACACACACACACACACACACACACACACACACACACACACACACACACACACACACTCACACACAAACAAACGCACACAAAGAGGACGACAAAATAATTTTTTTTTTTTTTTTTTTTTTTAAAGTCCAGTAAGTTGGTCGCAAACTACTTTTTTCTAGAAGTTGCAATGTGACCTTTAAAAAAAAAAGGTCACCGAATTTATAGCACACCGTCCTGCGCGCTGTTGCATTCAGCGCGCTCTGAATTCCAATAGCGGTGCGCGCGCACTAAAACACACATGCATACGCATGTGAGAGGTGCGCTGGGTTGCCACTCGTACATTTGCACTGCTTTTAGGCCATTCTCAGAGGTACTGCAAGTCTGAGACGACCTGTGGTGACAGCGAGGCAAGCCCCGGGCATGTCACCTAGTTCCAAAAATCAGTTTAATATCGTAGTGACCGAATCGGTCACGTATCAGATATTAAGCTGATAAGAACAGATACTACACTTTGATCTTAGCCAAAAGGCCGAGAAGCGATAAACCAGAGGTTTGGAAGCGCACAAGGACAGCCAACTTGCCATGGTACGACAAGTGGGAACAGAAATTGTACACAGGAGTCCCGGAAACACACCTAACACACCTTCGTTTTCTTCGACATCCGCTCTTTTATTGTATATTCAGAATATTAAGGGAATTGGCGGAATAACCAATTCCCTCCTAGACAAAGTAGACGTCTTTTAATGGCCCCAAATTGACAGTGACAAATAAAAGTAGTAGAAATTTCAACTATAAGGCAATTTATGCAAGCCGGTTACCATTTATACAATCCGCTGCAAGCAGATGTGCAGCATTCTATAAATTCTGTCGATTTTCAAATAGTTTTACATAGCTTCTCATTGCAAACTTTTAGCAATCAAAGTATTTTAAACAAAAGAAAAGCTGCTTTAAAACGCAAATGTTTAGACTCTATAAACCAAATATCTATAAAAAAGAAGGTTGCCTCCCTTTGACCAAATACTCTCGTTGTTAGTGCGCTTCCCTACTAAGACAGCGGTTCTGTTTGACTCCCTACTGCCACTCGTACATTTGCACTGCTTTTAGGCCATTCTCAGAGGTACTGCAAGTCTGAGACGACCTGTGGTGACAGCGAGGCAAGCCCCGGGCATGTCACCTAGTTCCAAAAATCAGTTTAATATCGTAGTGACCGAATCGGTCACGTATCAGATATTAAGCTGATAAGAACAGATACTACACTTCACACACACACACACACACACACACACACACACACACACACACACACACACTCACACACAAACAAACGCACACAAAGAGGACGACAAAATAATTTTTTTTTTTTTTTTTTTTTTTTTTTTAAGTCCAGTAAGTTGGTCGCAAACTACTTTTTTCTAGAAGTT
>CAWUFQ010000569.1:60000-62500 GCA_963921405.1 Cepaea hortensis
ATATCGTAGTGACCGAATCGGTCACGTATCAGATATTAAGCTGATAAGAACAGATACTACACTTCACACACACACACACACACACACACACACACACACACACACACACACACACACACACACACACACACACTCACACACAAACAAACGCACACAAAGAGGACGACAAAATAATTTTTTTTTTTTTTTTTTTTTTTTTTTTTTAAGTCCAGTAAGTTGGTCGCAAACTACTTTTTTCTAGAAGTTGCAATGTGACCTTTAAAAAAAAAAAGGTCACCGAATTTATAGCACACCGTCCTGCGCGCTGTTGCATTCAGCGCGCTCTGAATTCCAATAGCGGTGCGCGCGCACTAAAACACACATGCATACGCATGTGAGAGGTGCGCTGGGTTGCCACTCGTACATTTGCACTGCTTTTAGGCCATTCTCAGAGGTACTGCAAGTCTGAGACGACCTGTGGTGACAGCGAGGCAAGCCCCGGGCATGTCACCTAGTTCCAAAAATCAGTTTAATATCGTAGTGACCGAATCGGTCACGTATCAGATATTAAGCTGATAAGAACAGATACTACACTTTGATCTTAGCCAAAAGGCCGAGAAGCGATAAACCAGAGGTTTGGAAGCGCACAAGGACAGCCAACTTGCCATGGTACGACAAGTGGGAACAGAAATTGTACACAGGAGTCCCGGAAACACACCTAACACACCTTCGTTTTCTTCGACATCCGCTCTTTTATTGTATATTCAGAATATTAAGGGAATTGGCGGAATAACCAATTCCCTCCTAGACAAAGTAGACGTCTTTTAATGGCCCCAAATTGACAGTGACAAATAAAAGTAGTAGAAATTTCAACTATAAGGCAATTTATGCAAGCCGGTTACCATTTATACAATCCGCTGCAAGCAGATGTGCAGCATTCTATAAATTCTGTCGATTTTCAAATAGTTTTACATAGCTTCTCATTGCAAACTTTTAGCAATCAAAGTATTTTAAACAAAAGAAAAGCTGCTTTAAAACGCAAATGTTTAGACTCTATAAACCAAATATCTATAAAAAAGAAGGTTGCCTCCCTTTGACCAAATACTCTCGTTGTTAGTGCGCTTCCCTACTAAGACAGCGGTTCTGTTTGACTCCCTACTGCCACTCGTACATTTGCACTGCTTTTAGGCCATTCTCAGAGGTACTGCAAGTCTGAGACGACCTGTGGTGACAGCGAGGCAAGCCCCGGGCATGTCACCTAGTTCCAAAAATCAGTTTAATATCGTAGTGACCGAATCGGTCACGTATCAGATATTAAGCTGATAAGAACAGATACTACACTTCACACACACACACACACACACACACACACACACACACACACACACACTCACACACAAACAAACGCACACAAAGAGGACGACAAAATAATTTTTTTTTTTTTTTTTTTTTTTTTTTAAGTCCAGTAAGTTGGTCGCAAACTACTTTTTTCTAGAAGTTGCAATGTGACCTTTAAAAAAAAAAAAGGTCACCGAATTTATAGCACACCGTCCTGCGCGCTGTTGCATTCAGCGCGCTCTGAATTCCAATAGCGGTGCGCGCGCACTAAAACACACATGCATACGCATGTGAGAGGTGCGCTGGGTTGCCACTCGTACATTTGCACTGCTTTTAGGCCATTCTCAGAGGTACTGCAAGTCTGAGACGACCTGTGGTGACAGCGAGGCAAGCCCCGGGCATGTCACCTAGTTCCAAAAATCAGTTTAATATCGTAGTGACCGAATCGGTCACGTATCAGATATTAAGCTGATAAGAACAGATACTACACTTTGATCTTAGCCAAAAGGCCGAGAAGCGATAAACCAGAGGTTTGGAAGCGCACAAGGACAGCCAACTTGCCATGGTACGACAAGTGGGAACAGAAATTGTACACAGGAGTCCCGGAAACACACCTAACACACCTTCGTTTTCTTCGACATCCGCTCTTTTATTGTATATTCAGAATATTAAGGGAATTGGCGGAATAACCAATTCCCTCCTAGACAAAGTAGACGTCTTTTAATGGCCCCAAATTGACAGTGACAAATAAAAGTAGTAGAAATTTCAACTATAAGGCAATTTATGCAAGCCGGTTACCATTTATACAATCCGCTGCAAGCAGATGTGCAGCATTCTATAAATTCTGTCGATTTTCAAATAGTTTTACATAGCTTCTCATTGCAAACTTTTAGCAATCAAAGTATTTTAAACAAAAGAAAAGCTGCTTTAAAACGCAAATGTTTAGACTCTATAAACCAAATATCTATAAAAAAGAAGGTTGCCTCCCTTTGACCAAATACTCTCGTTGTTAGTGCGCTTCCCTACTAAGACAGCGGTCCTGTTTGACTCCCTACTGCCACTCGTACATTTGCACTGCTTTTAGGCCATTCTCAGAGGTACTGCAAGTCTGAGACGACCTGTGGTGACAGCGAGGCAAGCCCCGGGCATGTCACCTAGTTCCAAAAATCAGTTTAATATCGTA